>PITA01005568.1:73755-109206 GCA_004023965.1 Spilogale gracilis | reverse complement strand
CCTTCCTTCCTTCCCCCTCCCTCCCTCCTTCCCTTCCTCCCTTTCTCCCTCCCTCTCTTCCTTCCTTCCTTCTTTTAAAATTTTATTTCTTTGAGAGTGCATGAAAGAGAGCACATGAGTGGGGGTGAGGGGCAGAGAGAGAAGCAGGCTCCCCGATGACACGGGGCTCCATCCCAGGACCCCAAGATCATGATCTGAGCTGAAAGCAGGCGCTTAATCAACCAAGCCACCCAGGCACCCTAACACCACAAGTTTTCAAGTCTCATTACAATTATTAGAGATATCTTGAAACTTCATTTCTATTCATCACTGCTTTAAAATTATGAAAGACATTAGCTCAGTCCCAGATTTTGTTACTGATACCTTAATAAAGAAGCATCTCAATTAACACACACAACATTTTGACAACTGTATTTAAATATAATTGGGTGCCTTGATTATTTGATTTCACACATTTTTTATTTTTAAATTCTTTTGATTTCACACATTTAAAAACATTATTCCTCGAGGGGCTCCATAGGCTTCAGCAGCAGCCAGAGGTGCTCACCACCCAGAATAGGCTTAGAAATATAGAGTGTAGAGCTCCAGCTCCTTCTTGGGCATCTTTTACTTTTACTTCTCTGCTTTGGATCCCCAAGAGGTGATGGTGGTTCTGGCCGGGAGGCTCCTGGAGGCTGAGGTCCGGTTTTGTGCAATTCTTTGGCCTCAGGATTCATAGAGGGAGCTCAGAAAATGTTACTTTAATTTGGATTTGATGTTGACATTTTAAAACCAAAGGTTTTCCCACCCATCTGGATTTCTGGCCGCTCTTACGAAATCAGAAGTTCTGGCAGCTCCGGGCCTCTCCACTCCCATGGTGCAATGACTGGAGTTGAGTAGCAGCTGCTCCGATGGGCAGAGCACCACTCCCCAGCTTGCCCAGCTCCCGGGCACCCATGGGAGGTGCACGCTCCCCAGCTCCTGGGCACCCAAGTCATTGGAGGTTTTGATCCCCAGGTGGGGGAATGGTTGGAGGGGGCGGAGGGTGGACAAATTTAACAGCTAGTGGAGATCCCTGAACTGGTCCCTGCTGAACCAGGTAAGGAGACAATATCTGAGCATAGAGACTTTGGCCAAGCCCAACAGGTCACAACACAAGAGAATCAGGAGCCTGAGACAGTTGCCGCTCTCCCTGATTGCAGTCTTGCTTCTTGCTTCACTGCACTTTCTTATGGAAAATTTTCTGATGGCTTCGCATTGCACCATAAGTAAAATCCAGCGCCCAGGGCCTGGTCCCTCCTTTCCCTGTGTATGTCCCTCTCCATACTCTCTTCCTTCTCAGCATTCAGGAAAAACATCATCTATCTTAGGAGGGGAGGGTCCCTTGACCTCTCTCTACATGTGTGCCTTTTTCCTCTACCCAGACAATTTCTCTCCTGCTATTCTGCCTTCTTTTCCTCAAAGCTCTTACTATCACCCCAAAATTATATTCCTAGCTTACTTCTTTACTGTCTCCCTCCCAGCACGTAATATTCACCGTGGTGGACTTTCATGCCAAGGCATTGTGGGTCCATCTTGAGCTTTTAAGACATATTATTGAAAAGACCTCTCACCCAGGGGTCAATCAGGCTGAGACACTGGGCGAAGTTGGCTGGTAACTTGGCGATTTTTAAAAAGCTGCCTTTTAAGCCTTTGTGGAAGTATTCTTGTAGCCAAAGGTTAGGCCTGTTGCTGCCTTCCGGTGGGTCTTGGGGAAAATCACTTAAGTTCTCTGACCTGTTTCCTCCTGCATGTCACCACAGGGGATTAACAGAATTTACCTCGTGGGGCTGTTCAAGGAGAATGAAATGCAACCCACAGACGTTCCCACCAGTACCTTCGCGCATATTAGGTGCTTGACTAAATCTGTGGAACCCTTCATCATTCCCGGCCCCTTCCCCCCCCCCCCCCAGCCACTTTCGCCTTTCAGCTGGAGCTGGAAGAGAGCGTGTCAATCACAGGATAATTTATGCAGCATGATATGCCTTTATTATTCCACGCTGGGATGGGGCTTCTACTGTCCAATGAAGGTCAAAAGGAGGTATGGCTTTTATCTCTCCAGCAACTCTGGAAACACAAGGGGGAAGGGGCAAACTCACAGAGGTTTCCTCCTGAAAACAAACAGATCCTCTCCCCTGCCCTGAATAGCTTTCTGCAATCAAAGCTGCTGAAGTCTGCAAGCAGCGGGACTTCGCCCTGAGACTGGAGGGAGCTAATAAAGCATTGAATGGAGAAAGTGACCCCTAACTGGCAGAGGGGTCCCCGCTGGGCCTGGGGCCCGCGCCTGCTGCCTCGTGGAGAATCCAAAGGTCACGTGTCATTAGTCAGTGTCTTACAGCGACGCTTTCAAAATTATCGATAAAGGGGAAGGAGACCCTTTCTGTTTCGATTCCCCAAACGATCTTCTTCGTCTCTCTTTCTTTTTTTCACTGTAGGAAGAGCTACCCGGCAACATCTTTTTCTTGTTTCTTTCAAAAAGAACTGGATGGAAATCACGAGTTTCATGCTTGGGGAAGACATAAAGATTGAGACCAGCTGCTTTTTCTTTCGGAGGCAGTTTCCCGGTGCTGAGAAGTCACTCTAGTTGGGTTCCCATGGACACTTGTCTTGTTTTGCCCTCATCCTAAAATCCTTCTCAGTGGATCTAGAGGCTTCTGCGGCATCTCTCTCCTACTTTCTCACCTCAGTTTGGCCCAAGGCCTGGGACCTCTGCAGGGATGAGGGCTGTGAACTTCTTGCTGTGGCCTTCTCTCCCTGTGACTCAGTTTCCTCATCTGTACACTACAGGGGCGTCCTGGGCCCAGAGCGAAGTGACCTGGATGACCTCATTAGGGTCTGAGGACTACTTGAAAGGGATAATCAGCGCTTCCTCTAATGGGAAGAATGACAATGATCTTATTTCCTTTATTGATTCACTTAAGTCCCAGTAACCTATGTTTGAGGGTAAGCCTTCATCTTTAATTCATTAACCATGGATGGATTTGATGGCGTTCCTGGGTTTATAGGTGGTTGTTACATTGCTTCTTACTTGTACAGTTTGTGAAGTAATTAAGGGCCCCATTATACCTCATCTGCAAATGTCCATTGCCAAGGCCGACCTCGATGTGTGTGCGTGGAGAGTACACATGTGTTACATCCTGCATTGAGCAGAGAAAGAGGATCACCTGTAGTCCAAATTACTCTGGGCAATTCCTTAAATCATTCACAAAGCCCTGTGTATGTGGCCATGTGTGTATAACGATGTATCGTAATAAACACTCGTAAACATCATGGAAACAGTCACGAACAGCATTGAACAGATTCCATAGCTTTGGACATCAGATGAAGCACTTGCTCAGTATTTAGAGGACAGGTGATGTGAATATGTTATATCTTGAAGCACTAGAATCCTGCTCCTCACGGCAAGGGGCTTCAAGGCACCCCACCCACTTTGAGTCCCTTAGGTTAAAATCAGACTTGAATAAGTTAAGTGCCCTTAAGCTGTGCCCTCCACAGTAACTGTATTTTTCCACCTGTCATCTGTAAGTACTGGGATAGTAATTAATATTCCCGTATCCCATTGGAAGGCTACAGTCAGTGTGCAAAGGGCAGCATAGCCACGTGGTTTTATAAAGCTAGGAAGATGACATTGAACCAGAAACAGTGCCAGTGAACATGGGGATGGGATTCCTCCTGCCGCCACCAAGCAGCTGCCTGGCAGAGACTCAGGCAGGACCTTCAGACTGGTGACTTCCCCTCCCGCAGAATTCCTGCAGAGGGGACTCTGGCCACCATCAGTTCAGGATCTGTTCAGAGCAGATGTCCAAAACCTTTACTGAGTAAGGGAATGTAGACAAGGAACTTGGCCAGAAGTTTGTAAGCAAAGGAGGGGGGCAGAGGTGAGCATGTGTTGTGGGCAGGTGGAAGATGAAGGAAACAGAGGTAGAGGGAGATCAGCAGGGAAACAAGGCACAGGGAGGTGGGAGTATGAAGGGACAGGTGGTTATGTGAAGGGAAAAAGCCGCTTGCGAACTGAGCTTATTGTTAAAATGAATGGGCTGAGGTCAGAACCTGCGCGCTCCAAGGTTTCCCAGCCAGGATGCAATCCTCTGTTTCTTTTCCTGCCCTGCTTGGATCTCTACCTTTCTATCCCTGTGGCTCGCCACAGCCTCATTGTCTCTGCCCTGTCTGTCCCCGGTAGGCTACACTCTCCTCCAGGGCAAGAAGAATCCCCCCCTCATTTGCCTCTAACCTCCACCCGCCCCCCCCCACCAGGCTTGTCCAGTGCCCAGCAGGAGCAACTGGTCAGTCCCTCAGTGTCTAAATCCATTGGGCTGTGCCTGGACTTTCTGCTACCCCACCGTGGGCATCTGCTGGCTCTTCCTTTGTGTTTTCTGCTCATTCCCAGAGGATCCTCAAACTAAGTTCTCTATTCAAGCTGCAGGGATTCAGTCTCCGGTTCTGTCTTTCCCAGATTTCTTCTGGCTTGAGAAATGGGGCCTTATTGGGTTTGGCCTGCTGAGAATCAAGCCCCGGATTTCTTGATGCCTCAGTTTTCCCATCTATAAAATGGGGCTCTATAATATTTCCGACCTCACATAGCCGTTTAAAGAATTAAATGAACAAATGCGTGTAAAGTGCTTAAGAGAAGAGCTGACACAGAATTAGCTGCTATTTTTAGTCCTATTGCTGATGTTAGTTTGTTTTACCTTACTTTATTTTTCATTGTTACCATTTATTAGTTGTTGTTGTTTTTTTTAAAGATTTATTTATTTGACAGAGACAGATGACAAGTAGGCAGAGAGAGAGGAGGAAGCAGGCTCCCTGCTGAGCAGAGAGCCTGATGAGGCCTCGATCCCAGCACCCTGAGATCATGACCTGAGCTGAAGGCAGAGGCTTAACCCACTGAGCCACCCAGGTGTCCACCATTTATTAGTTTTATTTTGTTTATTAGTGCTTATTATTTCATCTCTTATAATGATTTCTGTATTGTTATGGGTTTGATTCCATGTATTCTTTTTCTTATCACTAATTTGCTATTATGATGTTGATTCCTAACTATTACATTTTATTTATTTATTTGACAGAGACACAGTGAGAGGGAACACAAGCAGGGGGAGTGGGAGAGGGAGAAGCAGGCTTCCTGCTGAGCAGGGAGCCAGATGAGGGCCTCGATGTCCCTGGGATCATGACCTGAGCTGAAGGCAGACACTTAATGACTGAGCCACCCAAGTGCCCCAGTGATTACATTTTTACCAGCTTGGATTACCTGCTGTCCTAGGGGAGTATGACATCCAAGAAGATGAGATGTATGTCCCTGGTGATGTATGCGTCCATCTCAAGTGGTCATGATGATCATTTATGTTGCTTAAGTATCTCACCTTTCCTATTTACCTGTGGTGGAGAATTCATACATTGATTCATCCCTTTATCTAATTTTTTCTTTTTAAATGTTTTATTTAATTTCAATTTAGTTAAACATATGGTGTATTATCAGTTCCAGGGGTAGTCTTTAGCGGTTCATCAGTTCCATATAACACCCTAGAGGGGCGCCTGGGTGGCCCAGTCGCTGAGCATCTGCCTTTGGCTCAGGTAATGATCCTGGAGTCCTAGGTTCGAGCCTTGCATCAGTCTACCTGTTTGGCAGGAAGCCTGCTTCTCTCTCTCTCTCACTCCCCCTGCTTGTATTTCCTCTCTAGCTGTGTTTCTCTCTGTCAGGTAAATAAATAAAATCTTTATTAAAACAAAACACTTAGGGCTCACTACACTGAGTGTCCTCCTTGTGCCCATCCCCCACTCACCTCCCTGCTATTTTTTTTTTCCTTAAACCGCAAAACAAGTGGCGTTCAATGTGACAAGTGTCCGTCAGGTCTTTAAAGAGGACATAGTCGCCAAGAGTAAGTGGACAGCGTCACCTACTCTGAGCCTTGGCTTTTTCAGCATGTGAAATGTGGACAGTAACACCACTTAACTTCATGGGCCTGTGATGAGATGTGAGTGGGATACTGTAAAGCTCTTAGCACAGAATGGTTCACAAACATCAGCCAGTGTTAGATGAGAACTAATTCCTTTTTATTTTTTATTTATTTATTCAATTTTAAAAAAAGATTTTATTTATTTATTTGACACACAGAGAGATCACAAGTAGGCAGAGAGGCAGGCAGAGAGAGAGGAGGAAGCGGGATCCCTGCTGAGCAGAGAGCCCGATGCGGGCCTCGATCTCAGGACCCTGAGACCATGACCCTAGCCGAAGGCAGAGGCTTCAACCCACTGAGCCACCAAGGTGCCCACTAATTCCTTTTTAAAAAACAGATTATTCTTGGGGCCTCAGTTTCTTCATCAGTAAAATGGCCATGCTGACTGCATGCCCAGCTGCTCTGACGGTTTGGGGCTTTAAGCACTGGGTAATGACTGACTCCCACTTGCTCCCCCATGAAGCCCAGAGAACCCCCATGAAAGAGAAAATGAAAAGCCTGGCCTTGCCCACTGCAGAGGCTCATTCCCACAAGAGCCCTGAAATATTAGGCAGGCCAGCAGTGCAATAAACACTGTGCCCAGCCCCTCCGGAGCAGAGAAGACAGGAGGGTTCTTTTTAAGTTTTCCCCTGGGGATTGACATTTTATTAGCATAGAGATAAATAACTGCAGATAAGAGGCCTTTTACATCTGGGGCTGTAGGAACGTCCTCTGGGAGAGAAAACACGAAGTTTCTTGCCAGGGCGCATCCCAGCCCTGGAGGAAGGAGGCGCGGCCGACTAGGATGTGCCCCTGGAGGCTTCCCGGGCTCACTCGGTGGGAAGCAAGTTTTGACAACAGCAATGCTAATTGATTAAATGTTCTCATCAGAGATTACAGTGCAGAGAGTGATCACATTTTTATTTCTTTCAGGAGGGGAGGGCCCGCCCGTCTTTTAATAGCTCAATTTCTCTGTGTAGAATGTGTCCCAAAGTATAGGAGGCTCTGGTTGGGCTGCTTATTCCTGGCCCTGAGGCCCAGTCCCTCTTTGTTCATGTTAAGTATATTTACTACAAACTACCTTGTGCAATTGCCTTTGATTTTCTAGGTTTGACTGGAATTTGAACCCGCAGCTGGACAGAGCCTTGGGCTTTGGAGTTGTGGGATTGAATCCTGGTCCTGCCATATAAACGTGTGGGTTTGGGAAGGCATTCACATGCTCTGTGTGGGCCTCACTTTTCTTATCTGTAAAATGGGGATTCCATATATCTACTTCTTAAAACAAATACCTTACAGGAGCTGGTTAATAAAAAACAAAAAACAAAAAAACAAGAGCTTCCTTAAAAAACAAACAAACCAATAAAAACAAACAAAAACATTTGACAAAAGACACTGTTGGAAATGAAAAAGCAATCAGAGGCTGGAAGGAAATATTCATGACACAGGTACTTGACATAGGATTTGTAATCACAATATATAAAGAGCTCTTTCAATTCAATAATAATAACATAGATGGCCCAATTAAAAAATCAGCCAAAGAGCTGGACTTTCCATCGAAGTTCTGCAAATGGTCAGTAAGCCCACAAAAAAATGCTCAATGTGACTAATCATCAGAGAATTGCAAATTCAAACCACAATGACATACCACTATACACACAAGAAAATGGCTTCAATCAACAAGGCTAACAACACCTCTCTTGGCCAGGGCGGGAAGAAATGGAAACTTGCACATAGCAATAGATGACGTATAATGGTACAACCACTTAGAAAAACAATGCAGCAGTTTCTTTTAATGAAATTAAACAGATACCTATTATAGGACCTAGCAATTCTTTTTCTAACTTTTTACTCAAGAAAAAAAATGAGAGCTGTATATGAATATTTATAGCAGCTTTCTTCATAATAGTCAAACCCTAGAAATAACCCAAATGTCCATCAGAAGGTGAATAGATAAACTGGTTTACCATAGTATGACTATGCCTCAGCAAAAAAAGGGAATGAACTAGTGAGGTAGGCAACAACCAGGTTGAATCTCAAAAGCATTACGGTGAGCAGAAAAAGCCACACACAAAAGAGTAAACACTGCAAGTTTCTATTTATAGAAAATTCAAAAATAAGCAAAAATGAACCTTCCATGAAAGAAATCTGAAGAGCAATTATTTTGGTACGAGTGGGGGCAGGAAGTGACAGAGAGGGGCCTCAGAAGATTATGCTGGAATAATGGAAACATTCTACATCTTGGTTGTATTGGTGGTTTTCACCGTTGCATACATTTGTCAATCTCCTCTAACCATAGGCTTAAAATGGGTGCGTTTTTATTGTGTAATTCACAGTCCAAATAAAGTTGATTTTTTTTTAAAAAAATGACCTGTTTCACAGAAGCTAACTGGCACATCGTAGCCTCTTAATAAATGTTATTTCTATCGTCGGAGGGAAACATGTCGAATGTAACTGAAAGGTCCTTCTCCCCCAGCTTGGGAACAGAGAGATGAATTTGGTGCTGGTTCTGAGAACATGGTGGAAGAAAACTGTGGTGAGATAGCTCAGACGGGTGCCCCAGCAAGGAGAGCAGTAGCCGCATCCCACTGAATCAGGCATCCCTTTCCCCCTGGGGGCCTACAGTACCGCATGTAAAGGGCGGGGTACGAATAACCATCATTATCAGATCAGCAAAACTGATTTTGCTTTCCATCCTTTAAAAATACATATTTCCTTGTACGTTTGCTTGTACGAATGAGCTGTGCTCCTTAGCGAATGTTTGGGAAACAAACTAGGAAAAAGAAGATCACCCCAATCCCGACTGCCCCCAAATAAGCACAGCTAATGTTGAGTGGATTTCTTTCTAATCTTACCTGAGGGTAGATTCTTTCTGCTTTGGTTGGGATCATATTATAATATATACATTTTTTCACGCCTTTATAAACTCTCCACCCATGCAGATTTAAAGTACAATGCAGAGCACAGCCCATGGTCTTATTAACCATTCGTTCCTGTTGTCTGCTTTTCATCATTATAACTAACTTTGTAATGGCTAATTATCATTCAGAAAGGTGTTTTTTTTTCCCTCTATGATTAACCTAATTTTCTCAAAATAGAGTCCTAAAAAGGTGTAGGAACACCATAGAAATATTATTAAGGCCCTTGATACATAATGCTGACTTGTTCTTCCAAAAAGTTGGCACCCACTTAGGTCAGCGTGAGACAGGCGTCTTCTGATGCTCATACCCGGTTTCATTTTTAAATTCATCTTGGATTTGGGTAAGCAACAAGAATCTTTTCTATCTGGTTATATTTTACGTGTCCTCAAGATACTGATCATTTTCCCATCTAGTAGACAATCAGTTGGATTTCCCCTTGTAACTGCCAGCTGTTGCCCTTCCCTACTTACCAGCTGGGATCTCAGCTTCTCCCTTTTGTAGGAAGACCACTGAGCCTAACGGTGGGTGAAGGCTGTACTGAATTCTTGAGCTCTCTGTGCTCACTAATGTGAGTCTGGAGTTCTGCTCTGGGTCCCAGCGTGCTGATTCTCACACTTCACTGTGACCATGATTCACTTGGGAGTTTGTTCTAACTGAAAGATGCTTGGATCCACACACTGAGATTCTGAGTTACGGGGACCGTGGTGGGCTCTCAGGATCTGCGGTTTTAGTTAGTATCCCAGGAGATTCTGATGCTGGTGGTCCACAGAACCAGCTCCAAAGTGAAAAACACTGCCTCAAAGAGGGAGCTGGTGGTCATTATCCGTGTTTCCATGTGGGCATGGTCAGCATGGCGAGCACGGTCTGAGATTGCCTGGTGCATAGGAGTCACTCAATTCGGGCTTATTTCATTGATTGGTGTTTCTTAATTCTAAGCATCCAGTAGGTACTCATTATTACTTCTGCTTCACTCTTAGGGGCTAGGCATGCACATACCAGGGACGTGCAAATGCTAGGCATACAATAGGAGTTCAGCAGAGGTGTATGACAAGGAGCCACGTGGCCAGGAGTTAGTAGTGACTGATCTTGATGCAGCCCAAATGGTTTATCAGGGAGAACAGGCTTGCAAGAAAGTTTCTCGGGTGCCTGGTCTGAGAGGCTGAAGGAAGAGGGTTAAAGGATCGACATACTTACATTCCGAACTCAACTAGAAGAACCTGCAGATCCTGTGAGCAAGGCTGTCTCCCCAGACCCTCAGGCGTGTGTCTCTCTCTTGTCACGTGACTTGCCCTTTTCCCCTGGGTTTGACGTTAGGACTTGAGAGCTTTTAGAAGCTCATTTGCCTCTGGCCCCGGGCTTGAAAAGGTCCATCACCTGCCTCATCCTAACCCACTGCTTGCCCCTGGGTCCTCCCTTTTCTTTCTTCTGACTCCCTCCTTCCATTGTTTCTTAACCTGAGGTCTTCCCTAAGCTGGTAGAAAGAAACACCAACCCTCTCCCAGCGGATGCGGGATGCAGAGCTCTTCCTTCGAAAGGTGGGAATCCCTCCTCCATGTGCTGGCTTTTTAATAGAAGAGCAAGAATTATTCCCCATTTCCTTTTGTGGATTGAATTCTATTTGGGGGTATTTTGGGGTTTCTCCTTCTGTCTCCAAGGTGAATGCTGTCCATAAGTCTCATGGTCCAGCCAGGATGCAAAATCCCCTCATCAGCCTTGTGGGACTCCTGAAACACCATACATATTTCATAAGCATTCGCCACATTTCTTGATGGAACTCGGGATGTTTCCTGAACCCTCTCCTCCTAGGGGTGATTGTGGCTGGTGCGCATGCAAGCGTGTAAGGGTCTGTTCTTCTGATTAAGAATAGCAGCTTCCTAGGGGGGCCTGGGTGGCTCAGTTGGTTAAGCGACTGCCTTCAGCTCAGGTCATGATCCCGCAGTCCCGGGATCGAGCCCCGCGTCGGGCTCCCTGCTCAGCTAGAAGCCTGCTTCTCCCTCTCTCACTCCCCTTGCTTGTGTTCCCTCTCTGGCTGTTTCTCTCTGTCAAATAAATAAATAAAATCTTAAAAAAAAAAAAAAAAGAATAGCAGCTTCCTGTGTCCTCCTGCGTACCCCTTGCAGCCAAACTCAGGTGTTGGAAGGACCTGGAAGGACCTGGAAGGACCTAATAAAGTCTGGAAGCATGGGAAGGAGGGAGGAGAGAAACTATGGAATTCTTAGCAGCCAATAAAAGGGATGCCATGGAGGAGTACATCTTTGCATAAAATGTCCACCAGCCATTTGCAATTGGAAAAAAATTGAGTTAAGCATAGTAACCTCATTATTTCAGTACAATATTAAAGGTGTCAATCAATAATAGAATTATGAGATTTTTATTATCTTCTTTTTTTTATGTTTTCAAAAGTTAATACAATCAACATATTGTGCTTTTCCATATATTCAAAGTACACAGCCAAAGCACATTAAATGAAAAATTGAATTCTCCTCTCTTTAGATCCATCATTCTTATTCTACAGAACTAAAATATACTGACCAGTTTGTGTGGGTGCATAATCATCAAATATTTCAAAACAGAACAAAAATGTGTACATTCTATGTGTGTGCATTTTAGCACAACAGTATCATACCTAATATGTACTTATGCAGAAGTCCACGCTGCCTTATTCCTTGTAATGGCTACATTATATTCCATAGCATGGATGTGTCATAATTTATTTATGTTGTCTCCTCTTTGTGGTCATTTAGATCATCCATAGGACTTTTCCCCCATCAACAAGAATCATATTGTACTTTTAAAGCAAAAGAAGGAAAATGAAAAAGCAGAATGGCAGGAATCGGGAGTTTAATTACCAAGGAGAGATACACAACAAAGAATTACACAAGGCACGGACAGTCAGCCACTGAGTGAGTAAAACAAAATCCAACAAACCCAAATCTCAAAATCTCTCTGCTGAGTTCCTTTCCATCCCTGTCTCTTACCCCTCTGAGTGCCCATCCTGAGTGAATGAGGATGTTCTTAATAACTTGATGACCCCATAAGTGCCTAGATTTCCTCTTTGAATTCAGGAACCACAATTCTTTATCTATTGGATGGCAGATATTTACCACCTTTTAGTTCAAGTGTTGGATGTATGGGCTTGCTGTTCAGGAGAGAGATCGATGCTTCACTGTAAATCACAGACATACAAGCCTAAAACCTCATGTAGGGTTGTCTCTTGAACAGAGTTATGTACATAGGGGAATGCGCCTGATTCTACCTGGAAGGCTTAGAACAAGTTTCACAGGAGAAGGCACAATGGAGTTGGGTTTTGAAGGATGAATAGGAGTTTTCCAGCCAGCGACTAGGGGAAGCACATTTTAAGTAAGGGGAATCACCAGGACAAAGACACAAACATCACAAAGTGAGATTTATTTAGTTGAGTGACGGTGATTCAACTGGATGGCTGAAATATGGGGAAGTGGCTGGATTAGGGTGGAAAGACAGGTTAGGCCAGGTTGTGAAAGTCCTCGAATGCCAGGTTAAGGAGGTTCAGCGTTTGATTTTGAGGGTAATGATAGCAATGGAAGGTTTTAAGCAGGGAGGGGACATAATGCAATATGCACTGCAGAGACGATCACTTGGACAGACAGAGTGGCTGGACACAGAGTTTGGAAGCTGGAAGATAGGTCTGGCCAAGGCAAGGAGCACAGGAGGCTTTGATTTGCTTGTCCCTTGGTGATCCATGTCCTAGGAGAGCTCATAGTAAAAAATGATTAAATACTGATGATTTCATAGATTCAGCTTACTAGATGGCAAAACATTGGCCATGACCAAAATGCTGAGCAACAGGAAAGCGGGCAGTTGTGGCATTCATGTGGGTGAGCTCGCCTTACGCAAGTGCTAGGAGGCCCAGCGTTATCTCTAAAACCTATTAGAGACTCACTGTTTTTTTTTTAAGGTCTGATAATAGAATTACGTGTATACGTTAAAGGAATTTTTATCTTTTAGATATATGACCTGAACTGTTTACAGTGAAAATAATATGATGTTTGATATTTGCTTCAAAACTGTCTGGAACAGGGTGGGGTGGATGGGAGGTATGTGGAGGTAGAGAATAAGCAAGATTGGCTAAGAATTGGTGTTCGTTGAGGCTTGTGTTCCCTCTTTTGCTGTGTCTCTCTCTGTCAAATTTTAAAAAAAGGAAAAGAAATTGATGCATGAATTATTTTTAAAAAATAAGATGAAAGCACAATGTAGAAACAGACCAGGACGGATGTGTGTCCTACCCCTACTTTGCAAGGTCTCACAACAGGCATCGCTCTGTTTCCCCATCCACAGGCTGCAGAGAGCCCTGCCTCCTCGCTGGGTGTGGCTGGAATCTGCCTGGAAATAATGTGTGCAAATTGCCTAGCCCAAGGCCTGGAACATGGAAGGTTCTCAGTAATCGTGGTAAGGATGGTGAGCTGTCAAGTGCACGCTGTGAAATTGTACACGGGAAGGAGAGTCCTGCAGGGCTTTGGAAGGAACGCACTACGAAGTGTCCAGGTGGGACCTCCATCTCATACTCACCGAGTCCTCGCTGCTCATTAGGCAAAGAGGCCTGGTTTCTGCCCCAAGCTGTCCACATTAATCAGAGTCACTGGATAATTGCTCCATTTCACCCGTCACTTCACATGTGTGGACTACCCTCAAATCCCCAGCTCCTTCCTCTAGGGATGAACCCGAAAGCTGACTCAGTCATTTTTACATGAGTTAATTTCTAGAGTAAGCTGGAGGCCGACGTCGGTAAGGGCAAGAGAGGGCTCTGTCGGCTCACATTTCATAAAACTCTTCCACGGTGACGTTTAGGATGAACGCAAATGGCCAACCCGTGCTTGAATTCCAGTCTTCAGGAGGTTAGATTACCCCTCAGCAGGCTCTTTAGAACGGCTGGCTTGGGGGCCTCAGGCCTTGTTTGCCTTGCACCCTGATATACACAAACCTGAACTTTGGCCGGCTTTCTCACCAATAAACTCCATCCCCCTCCCCAGTGCCCGTCTTCTCTCACTCCCACCATGAGGTCTTCCCGGGACCCAGAAGGTGAGGAGGGGGAGTCTAGCTAGGAACGAGGTTCTGAATCTGACCTTCGAAGTGGATGCCTCTGGAAACTCACAGCACAGGTGGGTGCCGTAAGCCTCCGCTGGTGAGAGAATACCTTCTCCATTTCATTTATTTTTTTGTTAGAAAGGGCATTCTAAAATCATCTCATTTGCTTCCATAAATAACCCCACAAATCTGAAATGGGAGGCCCTTGGTGCACAGGAACTTGGAAATGCATGTTTCGTTTGGAAAACGAAAGTGATCTCAGGGACTTGGGGTCTCTGGAGCAGAACTGTCAAAGGCCGCAAAGGGTAATGGATCCTGGAATCACTCACCAGTCGATTGCCACACTCAGCAGCTCAGTGGGGAAGACGACCAGCTGGACAAGGTGTCTAGCTTCAGAAGCATGCAGAAAGTCATAGGAGGGTTCGTTCAACCGGGGTTGGCCCCACATAAGCCATTGGAAAATGTTTGGAAGAAGCCCAGGCTTTCAGGCAAAGGAATGGAGTTCTCCGTTCCCCTCCCCGGGTAATTAATTATATATATATAGAAATACACGTTTTTATATACCGTTTTTATACACGGTATTATATTATCTATATAGTATGTTATAAACAATTACAGTTCTATAATAAGTGCCAGTATATGCTATTTACCATGTGTGAGAAACTGTGATAAATGCATTTTACATGCGTTCATGCATTTAACCCTTACAACAGTCTGTGAGGGATACTATTTTATTCCCCTCGTCCTGATGAAGCAGTAGAGGTACCAAGAGATTGAGTAAGTCACCCAGGGTTACAGGGCTGACTGATAAAGATTTGAAGGACATAGGTAGGCTAGCTCCTGAACCTGTGTTTAATCTACAAAAGGAATAGAAAAGAGAGGGAAGCTTTCCAAGTGATTCTCAGTTCAGCCTCATGGCCTCACAGTGGGTGAGCAACCTCACCATCTGTGGGCTGGGTACGTCCACTCTTAGGTCTCTTTTGGTTGCAACCACAGAAATCAAACTCAAACCAGCTTACAGGAAAAATAAGAGGAGAAATATTGGTGCCTGTCACTAAAACTACAGGCCAGGTTCTGGCTTTAGGCATGGCTGTCCCCAGGGTATAGTTCTCCTCGGCTGCCTCAGGATATCTGTGTCCGCTGAGAAACTGATCTCCATGGTCGTGGGAAGGAGATGCTCTGATTGACAGGCCCGGGTCACTCCTGAGAGCCAAACCATGTGGATTGCAGGTGGACAGTGGAGTGTCCAAAGGGAAAAAATCAAGGTGCCATTAAGAGAAGAGTGCCCAAGGGAGCTGGGTGGGACCAACTGATGTCCACGCTTGCTTATCCCTTGGCAAGGAAGCGAGAGTCGCAGGCAGGAGGTGATTGGCTTGGACCATACCCCTGGTGTCTAGCAGCGTGTAATGGTGACGGTAGCAGTAACCTCAGTAGTGGTGGTGATAGTAATATTCTTTATATTTTTTAAAAGATTTTATTTATTTATTTGACAGAGAACAGCTAGAGAGGGAACACAAGCTGGGGGAGTGGAGAGGGAGAAGCAGGTTTCCCGCAGAGCAGGGCGCCCCATGTGGGGCTCAAACCTGGTACTCCAGGACCATGACCTGAGCTGAAGGCAGATGCTTCATGACTGAGCCACCCAGGCACTCCAGCAATATTAATACTCTTCTCAGGTTGTTATGAAGAATGTGTCACCGTGTCTGACATACAGTAGGTGCTCATTAAAAGTTGCTGCACTGAATGAGTAACAATTTTCATTAGGCAAGGAGTGCTGTGGCGATATTACCAGATCCCGCTCTGGCAGATGTGATGTGATGGGACGGTCTTTTCCCTTTTGTCATGAAAGTGGAGAGCCAATCTCTCTCTCAAGATCCTGAGCAACACAGGAGGAGAAGGGTGGGGCAAGGGGGAGGGGATCTGCCTTCACAAGTCCTCCTAGATATTTCCCCACCAAAAGTCATACCTCCAGCAGACTCCCACATGCTCTCAATGGAAAGCTGCCTGCTCATTCCAGGGTGGGAGCAGCCGTGCAAACAAATTTCTTAAAAATGATTTCTTTACTTGCTCCAAATGGAGCTCAAAAACTTTGCTGGGATTAAGCTAATCTTTGATCCAGATTTAATGAAGGCACAAATACCGACATATGCCATTTGGATTTGAGACACACTCAGGAAAAGTGTCAGCAAAGCAATTTGCTAAGACTAATGAATGGCTTTTGGCAAAAGGGTTGAAAGTGTCAGAAAGAGCTTTGTTAGAGGCAAGGGAGAGGCTGACCGAGAGGACCGGCCTTTTCCTGCCACATTCACATAGCAGCCCCTCTCCAGCGCTGGACCAGGGGTGTGCGTGGGAAGGGTGGGAGGCAAGCGAGCCCCAGTGCAGAGCGCCGTGTGGCTGAGAGTGTCGTCTGGCGAGTGGGGCGAGCACCCAGTGGCAGGACAGAGGAGGTGGCTCCAAAAGGAGGCTTAGGAATCCAGGCAACAGGAAGTGCCAAGTGGCCAGGATCACCAAGTGCCTAGGTGATCTCAGGACAGCAGCCGCCTGGGGTCGGGGCATGGAGGAAACTTCCTCCCCTCTCTGAGTGCTCTCTTGTGTCTTAAATTTTGGACCATATGCACGTGTACAACTTCATAAACCCACATTGCAAATACAAGAAACGTGCTCTCTGTGTGCCTGTGTACCCGACGATGGATTCCATCGTGCACAGGTATATGCGGAAGTGTAAGGAACGAACTGCGAAGCTGGGTTTCCTGGAAGGAAGAGCGTGTGATGGTAGTAGGGGGCTCAGGGGAGCCTAGAATCATCTGCCATGATTCATTTCTTTTAAGAAAAGGACTGAAAGCAAGCACAAAATATTATGGGGTATAGGATGCTTTCATACTATGGTTTGTTTGGTTCATGTGTTTCTTTCAATTCCAGTTAGTTAACATATTATTCTCTATGTGTTTTAAAACACTTTCCAAACCAAACAGGAGCTGCTGGAGCCTAGGCTCGGCACACGTGCTGCCGGCATAGCGAGAGGGCGTTGGTGGAGTGTCTGAGCTCTGGGGGTGAAGAGGAAATGCTGGAACCACAGGACCCAGGCGGGACACGTGGGCAGGTCACTCCCTATAGCTTCAACATGTAAAGACTCTCAACCCGGTCTTACTCCTCCCTTGGGCTTGAGTGCATAGATGCACTAAGGAACTTGGCCTTCTGGATAGGAAGGGGCTGGAAGGGAGAGGATTGGAGGTGGCTATGGGAGAGCTTTGGTGGTGGTCTGGGCCCAAGATGGGGGCCAAGAACTGTGGCAGCTACAGGAGTGAAAAAGAGGGATCCCCTCTGAACCTTCCCAAAATCCCATGTACGCAGTGACCTTGGAAGGAGGCAGAGAGGGAGGGAAGGAGGCAAGTTAATAGAGATCTGGAAGGTCAATGGAGACAAGATACCAGGAGCAAAAAAGCCAGAAAAAAACCCTACTGAGTTAGAAACACACACGTGGCCTAGAAGAGGCAGCTGGCTGGACCAGGGTCCTGGCCTCTGCACCCAGTGCAGATCCAAGGTAGGTGAAGGGAGAGCACACTAGACAGGGGTTGTCACTCCTGCCCACACTGGGAATTGCCCTTTGCAGGGCCTTCTCAGCAAGGAGTCTTTGTGCCAGTCTTGGGACGTCATTCCAGGCTCCAGTAAATGCAACACCTCACACCCACTCGGCCAAGTCATTTAGTTGGATACTCTCATACCCTTGTCAAAAATGGTGCCAAGGTGTATAAACAGACCAATTTCTGGGATTGTTTCAATCTAATCATATTAAATTATTTGCTCTCTTGGCCTTGAGGGGGTTCCAAGGGAAAGCGATTGAAGTCAGGTCCAAAAATAGCTACCTTTGATTTCCAATCCTGGTGCTAACGTGGGTGAATTTCTTTAGAGCTGGTGCTGACGTCAGTGATCCAGAGATGGTCTGAGTCAGGGGCTGAAGGGAGGGGGGGCAGGGAGGTGGGCACCACCTCTGCTTATTTTTCTGCCGAAGCCCCATGATGGGAAGAGACATTTAAGGAAGGCTTTGAGCTGTGATAGCGTCAAGTGCCAGCTGCCCCTACAAAGGGAACATAAATCAATGTCAGGATCATGTGTTGATTGGGAAGAAAGAGATTATGACCAAGCCTAATAGGGGAGAAAGAGACCAGGGAGGAGAAGTAGTGCCTAACACACGACACGCTTTTACCACAGACCCCAAAGGCCAATATGGGTCAGTTAGAAGATCGTTGGGTGGGAAGAAGCACAGTGCACAGGAATGCCGGGGTTTTGGACTAAAGCAGGTGTAGGTTCGGATCCTGTGAGCTTCTTATCTATGCAGCCTTCTGTAGGTTTCTGAATCTCCCTAAGGCTCAGTTGTCTCCTCTGGAAAACGTAGGCATTATGCAGAGTTTTTGTCCTTTAAGGATACTGGAGTGTGCCTAGCTCTGGGTATCATCTGCAGGAGGCAGACATTTGAATGAATGTGTTCCCCTCTCCAGCCACTGCATTGGGTCCCGGGCCTTTCAGAGTGCTTTGTACATTGTAGGTGTTCATTAAATATTTACTGATTGATTAGAAGGCGATTCTCAATTCATCTTATATTTGTATAGTTTGGGTCTTTGGGGGATACCAAAAAACATAGGACAAAACAAAAGACAAAGTCCCTCTAAAACTGGTTCTAAGCAGGAGTTGTGAGAAATGCATTGAGGTAAGTACATCAGAGTAGAGAATATATTAGCCAGTGGACTCTGATGGGGATTGTGCCCTCAACCTGGGAGCTCCATCCTAATGCTACCAACAATGTCCTGCACGTTCCTACATCTCCACTAGATTTGGGAAAATGAGCCTTAGTCATATTCCTGTCGGGTAGCCTCTAAGTTCCAGAGAGACTAGATTGGAAGGCAGTTTCACCTACAACCATGGGATTCGAAGGCAAATATCCAAGTCAGAACTGATCTTTCTTTTGATTTATCCAGATATCTCCGGGTATCTCCAGCTGATGAGTTCATCACCTTCTCTCCCCAGCACTCCCCATCTCAATAATTGACACCATCCATCTGGTCACTGGAAACAGAAGCATCCGTGAAATTGACAAGTGCTTATACGTGCCTACTCCTAGGCATTGGGGTACCGTAAAGAACGAGGCAGAACAAAAGCTTACCCTCATGGGACTCACACTCTAGAAGGAGAAATATGACTTCCATTTATTCTGCCTCTAAATATGCTTATTTGTAGTTCTTTTCTCTTCATTTCTAATGCCATTGTCAGAGTTCTGCTTTCATTGTCCAGACTAGTATAATACATCCTTGCTGGGCTCAGATCCTCTTCAACTCCCACTTCCAACCTATTCTCGAAAGTAATCTTCATAGTATTCAAATCTGATCATGTCATTGTCCAGTCTAAAATGACCAGTGGCTGCCTACTTGCCAGTGGAATCAAGTCTAAACTTTTAGTTCTTTACAACAAATAGAGATTCCAGAAGACAGATTTTGTTTAATGCGCACAGTGTTGTCCTACAAGATATTTAAGATATGGATTGGTGACTACTGTTTACATACTGGGAGTCACCCAAAGGTTCAGATTTTTAGTTTTTCTTGAAAAATTCTAACTTCTGGCACCATTGGGCCCGCATTCCTGCATGGTCACAACTTTTTGGAGCCGATCAGCCTTGTCCACTGATACTGAACTAGATATACGTGCTATTTATTGCTCGACACCTGATAATCTCCCTTCATTTTGCTGCCCATCTGGATCCTTGTAAGTATTACAGGTCATGCTCCAAACTAGCCTCATTACAGTTTACCTTTGCAGCATCATTTCACTCACTTCATTATGTCCTGGTCTCACTCAACCACTGTAGTCTCATGCTTATACACCTCTGTTCATGCTGTCCCCCCTGCCCCTTCTCCTTCAGCAGTTGTGGGTAGTTTTACTCAAGTCTCACCTCTCTCCTGGAAGGCTGTCTCCCCACTCCTCTGTACATCTTACTCCCAGGGCGCTGTATTATTCCTTCCCACTATTAGGATATGGATTTGTCTGAGTCCCCTCCTTGCCCTGAGCCCAGTGAGGTGGCGGGGGGAGAAAGCTTCTTATTTATTCCACACGTCTGTGCCAAGTTTCTACAATATGTTGGTCCCAGATGTCAGCACTGTGGTGAACAAGGCCTTGTTACTGTGGAGCTCATATTTTGATGGGAGGTCTGTCAATCAGTAAATGCATAGGGTTATTGCATGGAGGCTTAAGGACTGCAAATTATGTGTAGCAAGGGGATATGGTGAATGTTGGCATGAGAATGAGGGATGGTACTCATTTAGCGAAGGTGGTGTGGGAGGACCTGGTGGAAGGAGGGACATATGCAAAGGTAGAAGGGACATATAACGAGAAGGAACTAAACCTTGGAAGGTGTGGATTTGTAGTCCTGGCACAGAGCAGGCACCGGGAGATATTTGAGGAATAAGTAAATGGATGTATGAACCATTTCTCATATACGCATACACATATGTGGAAAGATAATGGTAACATCATATAATCACAGAATCTAATAGGCTGGGCATTTAAAAAAAATAGATTTTGTAGCTTCATTAGCTGGGCTATGATGAGTGCCACGTGCATGCCCAGAAAACCAGATGGAGGGTCCACACTGCCCCGTGAGTCAGGATGTCTGTAGCTATGGATTACTTAGAATTGCCTTTGGCTGCAAGTAACGGAAGAGTTGACTACCAGGGGCTTAAATTGTAAAAATATTTATTATACACTCAACACTGGCGTTCTTAACCCTTTTTATACACGGCAGTCCAATGAAGCCTATTTTTTTCTCCTTGGGAAAAAAATACTGCTAAAATAAAATGCACACAATTACAAGGAAACCAATTATATTAAAATAGACTCATCAATACATTAAAAATTAACCAATCATGTAGACATGTGCTTCTTTGCTAACTTGTTAGAGAACATAATCTAGTGGTAGGTCGAACAGCTAAGGAGACTTTGTAGTAATGATGAGCGTAAAAGATGTTTTAAGATATCCGTTCCAACCATAATTATTATATGAAAATACCTTCAGTTTCCATGGGTAGCCTTGGCCAGCTGCATCGTGCTCCCTCAAAGACGTCCACATCCTAGTCCCAACACGTGTCAGTATGTTACCTTCCATAGCAAAGGAGACTGTGTTGGGAGGATTAGATGGCTCTTGAGATGTGAGGAGGGAATCCTGGGTTACAGAGTTGGGCTCAATGTTATCACAGGGTCTTTATCAAGGACAGAAGAAGGCAGGGCTGGGTGACAGAGTCAGAGTAAGCTCCGACAGCAGGAGCAGAGGCCTGAGTGACTGCGATCACAGGCTGAGGGGTATGGGCAGCTTCTAGAAAGATAGAGAAAGCGAGAAAATAGATACCCTTGAGCTCCAGTAAGGCAACCCCAGTGATCGACGTTGGGCTTCTGAGCTTGAGGCTGTAGATTTGTGTTGTTTTAAACCCTTGAGTCTGTGATGATTTTTTTTCAAAGCAATTTTGATTTTATGATGATGATGATTAAAGACCTATTTATTTGTTTTAGAGAGAAAGAGCACAGAGGAGAGAGGCAGAGGGAGAGGAAGAGAGAGTCCTAAGCAGACTCCGTGCTGAGTGTGGAGTCTGACAAGGGGCTCGAGCTCACGACCCTGAGATCATGACCTGAGCTGAAATCAAAAAGTCAGATGCTTGGGGCACCTGGGTGGTGCCTGGTAATCAAGTGTCTGCCTTCAGCTCAGGTCATGATCCCGGAGTGCCGGGTTCAAGCCCCCCATTGGAATCCCCGCTCAGCAGGGAGTCTGCTTCTCCCTCTCTCACTCCCCCGCTTGTGTTCTCTCTCTAGCTGTGTTTCTCTCTGTCAAATAAATTAAAAAAAAAAATCTTAAAAAAAAAAAAGATACTTAACCGACTATGCCACCCAGGTACCCCAGTCTGTGATAACTTTTTTAGAGCACCAATAGAAAACTGGTACTTGTTTTAGGATAAGCTGTAACAAATACCCAAAAATGGAGCCGTGGTTTTGGGATTGGGCAGTGGCCGAGGCTGGAGGAATTTTTACTGCATGACAGACCAAAACTAAATAGTCTTGTGAAGACTCTGAGTAGCGATATGGATGTGAGTAAGAACCCAGAAGAAAGTGAACGGCATGGGGGAGAAAAAGTATATGGTTTAGAGAATATTTAGATTATCATGAACAGACTATTGTAGGAATGTGGATATGAAAGGCATTCCTGGGGAAGACTCAGAGAGGAAGGAGAGCACAAGAGCAGGGGCCTTGTCATATCTTGGCAGAAGGCTTAGCTGAGTCGCATCCTGCATTTCTGTAGAAAACAGAGCTTGGAAGTTGTGACCTTACGAGTATTACAGCAGAGCTTAGAAGGGACCAATGTAGATACAGATATTTTTTGCTGTGGAGATTTCCTAGCCAAATCTAAAGGCGTGTCTTAGTTTCTTCTTGCTGCTCACAGGGAACTATGAAAAGGAGAGGGAAGAATTGTCACAGAGAAGGGACCCAGGATTTGATGACTTGAAAAGCCCCCAGCTTCTTCAGATGTGGAAGGATGCTATCAAAAGTTACCACCATTGGGTTTGGGGCTGGAAAATGTGCTCTGAAGAGAAAGCCAAGGTTGTAGCTGACTTTTGGTTGGTGCCCCAGAAGTTCCCAAAAGTCAGGGTAGGCAGGCAGCCATGGGGAGTTCTTGAAAAGATTAAATGTGGAGCCCCTGGATCCCCTCAGCCATCACCGAAAAAGCCAGGAATGAGGTTAGCATCATCCAGGAAAGATCTGTGGGGGGCCGCTTGTCTAACAGAGTGAATTTCCATGACATGCATGGGAGACCCACAAAGTTACATCAGCAGAAATGTTGCCATTTCCGACTGGCAGTCCAAGGATGAAATTAAAGGAGACTGTCAGAGTCCCCAAAAATGCTACAGGCAGAAACAGTGATAAAAGTGCTTAGTTGCAAATACTTGCTCCCCTTCAAGAAAAAGGGAGGGTGATTCTGGGGGACAACCACCAATTTAGAGGGGAGACTTTGAACCACAAGGGATATTCCCAGGTCTTAAAACCCAATATATTCCTAGCCTAATTTAAAAATTGCTCGGGACTGGCCACTCCTTTGTTTCTTTTCCATTTTTTCTCCCCTTTTTGAACAGGGGTGTCTATAACTCGTATCCCACGCCTGGCTCATCCTTGCACTTTGGGAACAGATAAGTTGTTTTCTAGTTTCACAGGTTCAGAATGAGAGAGGAATTTTGCTCCAGGACAGATCATACGCACAATCTCACCTGCACCTGATTTAGATGATGAAATTTGAGACTTTTAAGTTGATAAGATTTGGATGAGATTTTTGAACTTTGAGTTGATTCTGCAATGGCTTGAGCCATTTGGAGATGTTGGGATGGCCTGAATAAACACATGTGGGATGGAGGTGTTTGTGAGTCATGATGTGATTTTTTTCTCCAACCAACTTCATAAACCCACATGTTAAGAATCTCTGCCTAGAAGCAGATGGTCCTTCAGGGGCAATAGTTTCTTTCTGCCACCTCATTGTTGGGTGAGTAGAGCAAGTTTTCCCTCATGCTACAAGATGGCTGCTGCAGTTCCAACCATCACATTTTTATACACCAGCCTCCCAAGCTAGAAGGAAAGAAGGAAGGATGAAGGGAAACAAAATGAAAAGACATTTTCTGCGGGGTACTTTTACTTGTTCTTGGGGGTTGAAATCTTTCCTGAAAGTACCCAGTAGACCTCCTCTTTTGTCTCATGGCTCACATGCTCAGCCCCGTATGTGACTGCTGGCAAAAGGGAATTAAGTTGCTGTGATTGGCTTAGACCAGGGATCAGCAGACCTTTTTTGTAAAGGGCCAGATAGCAAACATTTTAGGCTTTCTGGGCCATATCATCTGTGTTGCCCCTGCTCACTCTGCTGTAGGAACAGGAAAGTGACAGACAATTCGTAAACACAAGTGTGGCTAGGGTTGTCAGATTTACCAAACAAAAACACAGGATGCTCAATAAATTTAAGCTTCATGTAAACAACAAATGCTTTTTTAGTAGGGCCATGTGCTGCATAATATTTAGGCTTACTTATGCTAATAATAATAAGTACTAAAGTATTCATTGTTTATCTGAAATCCAGATTTGACAGAGGTGTCCATCACAGTGACTAGCTCATGTTGGTTTGCTAGAAGCATTGCTATTTTCAGTACCAAAACTCCAGAGTTTAGGGAACTCTCTCATTCCGTAGGAAACCAAGATGGTTGGTCAACTTACCAATAAAACTTTGTGGACACTGCAATTTGAATATAATATAATAAAATTTAATTTAATATGATTTTCCTTTAGTGTTCCATACAAATCTCAAGTTCATTTCATAATCATTCTTCTTTTGATTCTTTGAGCCATTTCAAAGTATGACAAACATTTTTAGCTTCTAGGCTGTACAAAAATAGGCAGGGGTTTGAGTTTGGACTGTGGTCAGTAGTTTGCTGATCCTTGGCTTAGACCATTTGTGATTCATCCCCTGGGGATGGATGTATTGCTACTCAAACAAAATTAGGGTTCTATTGACAAGGAAGGCAGGGGACGGCTGTTGGGAGGTAACTGAGAATGTCTGCCAATAAGCAGACATCTCCTTCTCTGAAGACCTGTGTCTTTAGCTCTTGGAGACTGCCGCTGGTGTTGTTTTACTCCACCTTCACCTCTCAGACATCTCTATTGCTTCTCAAGTTTGTATGCTTCCCTTAGAGGCTTTTAAAACAAACTAGGGGTGTTTTGCACCTGGAAAAAAAAATTCTGCACCTCTTCATCAAATGTGTAAAGTAGTCTTGAGCAAGTAAGTCTGTCCCATTCCCTGGGCTGTGTAGTTCTCTGAGCTTTCCCTCTCTTAGCCTGTCCCAGTGAGAGAAGAAGGAATCTCCAGTCTACGAGAGTTTTCATAACCTAAAACATATAGATCACCATCGATGATTTCGTCAAATGATGGGAAGCCCCTGTAGCATAGAATTGGTCTCCATTTTACAGAGATGGACTCTGAAACTCAAGCAGCTGCCCTCCCCTTTTTTCCTGCCTGCTGTCTGCCCCACTTACTGGCCTCCACTCTGGAGGATCTAGAGGGAAGAAAGTTATACATTCCAAAATAGTGTAGATCCTACCATCCCTGCTTGTAAACTCCCAAACGAACAGAACTCCAGACGGTGCCTGTTTATCTGTGGTTCTAACCCAATTAGGACAAATTATCATTTCTTTGGTTTGATGTGTCTCCTGGGCACCCTTAAGCAGTCAACAAAAACCGCATGATATTTGCATTGTTTCAGCTTTTCCGTCAGCAACTTTTATGATCAGATTTAGAAATTGTAAAAACCTGGCTTCAGACCCCAACTTGGCAATATCAGACAGTTCAGTTCTTTCCTGTCCAAAATTTAGAAGAATTCCCCCCTAGGCAGTCTAAAGAGAGAAAGAGAATGAGTGAGATGCTAAGTTTCTTGGCTTTTTAAAAGGCCTTTCTTTTCGAAGTGAGTATGCGATCATTCCCTTGGTACTGCAGAGGGGCAAAGAAATGACCAGAAGGGAGAAATCAAGTGGCTCTCACCAGCTTCTCCTTCTGGCTCTTTGAGTTTTAAGATGAATGTTCCCACGCCTATGAAGTCAAGCTCCTGAGAAGAAAGGTCTCGCGTATCCAGTGAGTAAGGAGGACCGGTTAATGAAATAAATGATCACACTGAGCAAAGCTGAGCATTTGTTACCCTTCTGGGAGCAGCCGATCCCTAACAACCGCGGATGGGGTCTGAGGGAGTACCATTGCATTGAGACGATGCGGTGTGTCCCCCGACTGTCCACAGACAGCTAGCTGCCCAAATCACTCTTGCTCGTCCCTTTCCAAAAATGTCATCAGGTTTTGTTTTGTTTTTCCCTTTCCCTGGGTCACAGTTGGGGGAGCAGTGTCAGTGACCCCAAGGGACATATCCACGTCCTCACTTCCTAGAATCTCTGAGCATTCGGGGGTGACCGGGTTCATTCCTGCTGACCCGTCACTCCTTCCCAGGATGCCCTTCAAGAGAAACAAAAGAAGGGTCCTATGAGGTGTCAAGTTGCGACTCGTTCTTTGCCCAAACAGAACCTTCTTCACCAACAATTACCACATCATCATAAACACTCAGGAGAGACATGATGTAAAAATGAAATTACTGAAAACATTTTTGGACCAACACTTGGCTTTATATAAACTCACAGACAATCCTATAAGGCACTCAAGCAGATTATGGGTTTGAGCAAAGCTGGAAAATTGCTGCCATTATATTGTTATTATTAACACCTTGTAATTAGCCCTAAGGAATCCCAAAGTTCTCTTTCTTGATTTGGCTTTAATGAAGGAAAATTGCTACCTTTGCAAGTTGGATGGCGCCCGTTCTGATTAACCTTAAGTATATAGGACTATTATTTTGAAAATGTTTGCTGTCATGCGAATATTAGCAGTACATACAACTGGGAAGGGGCTCGGGGGGAAGGTGGAGAGGAGGAGCTCCTCTCTTCTTCTTTCCTCTCCCCTGCCTCTCCCCCTCCCACCCCCGCCCCACCAAGGAAGGTGAATCACTGGCTTTACTTCGGCTGTGGTCCTTGCTTGGAAGATCAAGAATGAAAGCCCTGTGAAGGCCATGACCGCAATTCCTTGGCCTTTGCCAAGCTCCACTGGCAAGACTGTTGGTTGCCAGCTTCTCAACCTGTTGATTGCACAGGCTGGTGGGGTAATTGTACGGGGTGGTTTTACCATTACCTTTTGAGTGACCCTATGGGGATGAGATCATACGGGAGTTAGCACCTAGTGCAATAAAGCCAGTTTTATTTGCATGTCCCAGAGCTCTCCAGAGGCCCCTTCTGCAGCCTTCACAGGCACCGTGTCTCCAATGAAATGCCGCCAACGTTAATAAAAGATCCCTCTGTGTACCCCTCAGCTCCCCTCCCACAGGCAGTACACTATTTTCATTACCTTCTCTGAGAAAACCATACATTAAAGAGAACTCGTTTGATCTTATCTGTAATTAATTTGTATTTTGATAATATAGAGGAGGAATTTTTACATGTGATGACTTACCTGTTCATTATTTTTCTCTTTTGAACTCCTGTGACCGCTTAATAATTCAAGCTGGAGCATGGTGGATTATGACATTTTTCCCCACCCACCTTTCAGGAAGGAGAAGGTGTTGCCTCTCACATGAAGACAAATTGCTTTAAATAATGACTTTGTGCAAAATTAGTCATACATAATTGAAAAATTCTATAGATGAATACCAAAGTAACTTGAGATGATCAGTTTACATAGGTGCTTGAAGCCGGTTTTCCTGCTGGAAGCGGCTCTATCCTAGGAGCTTGGCAATTGGTTACATTTTTTTTCCCTCCTTCTTCCTCCCATATCCCCTGTAAGAAGTGAAAAGGCTCCTTTACAGGAAAGGATGGTGCAGCAATGTGAACGCAGGAGCATCAAGAGGGCGACAGCGATCCTAACAGTAATGGTAGCAATGGTGATCTCATGAAAGGGGCTGATGTCCCCCGGGTGCTAATGGAAGGGACGGTGTCTTGGAGTAGAGGCTGCAGTATGCCGATGCTTCTCGAAGCTCACTGAGAAACAGTGACATGCCGCTCATATGTTACTAGGAGCCTAAGTCTAGCATCCCCCCCACCTCCTCCGCAGCCCATCTGACATCTGGGATACCTCCCCTAGCAGATATTCTTGATGCAAAACACATTACAGTAAACATTGCCTCTTTTTGAAAAATGGAGTTGGCCCCTACGTGTTCAGCTTCCCAGCTTGAGGCTGAGTCATCTGGATGCACATGGACACACCTGGGGCTGAATCCCACTTTTGTCTCTGACCAGGTCAGCCACTCCGGGTGGATCTCTTAAGCCACCCAGCTGGCAGGGCTTGGGGGAGAAAGAGTCAGCACTGACTGATGGGAAGCAGAGCCTGGCGCATAGTAGGTGCCCCGCACATTTCACTGCTCCCCTCTCCCCCAGCAGGTTGAGTGAGCTGGACAAAGGCAGGGCGAGGCCTTTGTTCCTGCCACTCCTTTCGGCAGGCCTGTAGGGAAGTGTTTAATCTCTTGGTCTCAGTTTCTCTCAATGATAATGGTATAATAAGATGTGATGGCTGGCCATCTGTCAGGGTAAAAGGAGAATTAATGAGTTAATGTTTATAAAGTGCTTTGAGATCTCCCTCTGAAAGTCTCTTCAGATGTATTTTATTGGCATATTAAGACTCCTGTCATCTGTGGGAAAAAAAATCCAAATAGAAAAGCATAATCATAACTCAAAGGAGCTAATGAGGATATTATGAGTGTAAATTCGCCACCTCATTTGCTTGTTTATGGAGTGGTTTCAGATGAGAAGGAGAACGCCTGTCCTGGTCCTCCGTGTGCGGCAGGGCATTGGGCTGGGTTGGAGCGCCATGATGCTATCCAGAAGAAAGACTATTCCTGCAGCCGGGGAGAGAAAAAAAACAGAGGTGCCCTCCAAGGTGTGAATTTGTTGAGGGGAAAGATGACACATTTTCAGTCTTCTGAGTATTGTCTCACATTGACTTACTTGATCTTTCATCATTAAACCGTGAGAAAAGTTACACATTGTTTCCCTCAGTCAAAATTTGCATTTGGAGGCTAGAAATCATTGGTTAGTCTGAAATAATACAGCTAAGAGTAGAATAGCTTTGGTCTGGGTGAACTTGAACAGCCCTATAACAGTGTTTCTCAACCTTTTTTCATTACTGTCCCCCTGATGAGACTTACGGAGACTCCCCTCCCCCAATAATCTCTGAATCCCCTATGCCTAGGAAACCATAGTCTCTTATATACACTATCTGTTTTAGGGACTGGATGTCTCTTTGTGCTTTATACATTAAAAGAATACTATTTTTTTTCACTCTCCTGACTTCAAGTACCCACATACACACTCGTGGGGACACCCTCAACTCCATTAATAAGACATGCTTTAGCACAGATGACAGACTTTTTACTTGTTAACAAGACCCCAAGTCTTAACTTGGCCTTAGCTGTGTTCTCATGCCCACCACCCCCGGTAGGCATTATTGATTATAGTGAAAACTAGAAAGAACCTTAACGATTCAAAGTCAAGGACTGGCTAAATAAGTCATGTTGTGTTTATAACATGGAGCACTTTCCAGCCAGCGCACACCCAGTCTGTGTTGGATCGCGGAGAACGGAGAGATTTGAAGGAAACAGTTGACTGCGCAGTGACCCACTAGGTAGATATGCCTAGAAAAGGCCTAGAGTTGTACCAGCTGGTGTCAGTGTTGCCTCACAGCCTTAGAAGGGTCTCTCTCTCTTATAGTTTCACCTATACTTTTTAATTTTTCTATAAAACACATATAGGTACATATTTAACATGGAGAAAATGAAAAAAAACTTAGAGAGAAACTTCACACTAAGGATTTCTGGAGACAGTCATGGTCATGGTGAATAGTGGTGGGCCAAGCCTTCCGTGGGCCCACATGGCCTCCTGGGTCTTCGCCAAAGATGACACCCCTCTTCCCATTCTCCTGGTTGGTAAATGATTTGGATCCCCCTTGAGGCACAAGCTCAGGATCCTCCAAGTCCAGCTCTTAGTCTAAGAAGGCATGCTCAGACCACCTACTGATCCAGTTGTCTGAAATGTTTGCCTGAAGCAAAACATGAAGACAGGTGAGTGTTAGAGAGTCAGCGTCTTCCCTCTGGACTTCCTGGGGGTTTCTGCTTGGGCCCAGTGAGGCTGCTGGAAGGGTAAGAACTGGGCAGAACTCAGCTTAGCACCCCGAAGCATTCTTTGTCATTTCTCCTACGCGTTGAGTCCAGATATCAGACCATTCACTGTCAAACGGGTGTAGACTGTTTTTTCAGTCTTCCAAGTGTATCAGTGAGGGTACTGAGCATTGGGGTAATTAGTATCTCTGTAGAAGATTCAATAGGGCCTAGCCAGCCGCAGTGCGTGCTACAGAATTAGCTCTGAATATAAATATATCTCTTGGGTGCCTGGGTGGCTCAGTAGGTTAAAGCCTTTGCCTTCAGCTCAGGTCATGATCTCAGGGTCCTGGGATCGAGGCCCGCATTGGGCTCTCTGCTCAGCAGCGAGTCTGCTTCCTCCTCTCTCTCTGCCTGCCTCTCTGCCTACTTGTGATCTCTCTCTCTCTGTGTGAAATAAATAAATAAAATCTTAAAAAAATATATCTCTTGAAGAATTGAAGAAGCAGAAGTTTCCCTCAAGTATTGTCTTTCCTGCTATTAGACATTGAGAATTATGAAATCTATTCCATGACCCTTCTTGACTTTGGCTTCTTTCTACTTTGGTGCTTTTGTACTTGCTGCAGATTCTCCCTGGAACTTATGCCCTCCTGACTATTTGTTACACTAATAGGTCCTCATGGCCGTGTGACTTCTCCAGGGACTCCCTCCTGACCCTCTCCATTAGGCAGGGCCCCCCTGTTAGCTCTTCTCAGAACTCCCTGTGTTCCCTCCCCTTCCCTGGCACTTATCACAGGTGTAATTAGATAGTTATAGGCATAATTATCTAATGATATTAATAACTAGCATTTAATGAGTACTTACTAAGCACCCAGCAGTGTGCAAAATGCTTTAATCCTGAGTTCGTCATTATCTAGTCTTCATGACAATATGATGAAGTACTATTATTACTGTCATTTTACAGAAGAGGAAACTGAGTCTCAGAGGGCTTACCCAACTACCCAACCCAAGCCTGAAGTTGTGCAACCAGTCAGTAGCAGAGTCAGGATTAGCATACAAACCGCCTTCTCCCCAGAGCCAACCTGGGAAGCTCCTGCAGCAGAGCGCCCACACGGGGACAAATCCAGATAGTAGGAAATTGGGAGTTTCTACATGAAAATACAGGTGTCTAAACTCTCTTGAAAAATCAAAAGTTGCAGCAACCTTGGCCTCACCTCTTTGTGACAACTAGAAGCTGAAAATGAGTGGCTTCTCTCCCATTGTAGGGGACACATGCTCTCCAGCTTCTTGCCCTCTCCCATTAGCTCTCTTTTTGCTTTGGGCACTTGGGCACTTCCATCATTCATTTAATGGTCATTCTCTCCGAGCTAGGTTCTAGGGTGTGCTCAAGGATTTTGCAATGTAACTGGGAGACAGACCTATAAAGTCACTTACGGGCCAGGGGATGATTTCCACAACCTGCACCATATGGCTTGTGCTATGAAAGGTCTGTAACCAGCCCGGTGCCTGGTGGGTTTGGGGAGAGGTGTCAGCCTTCCAGATGAGGAGGTCTTTGAATGGAGTCTTAATAGATGTAATGAGCTTTCCTGGAGAGGTGAGGAACAACTAACTTCCTGAGCAGAGAGAGTAGCATATATGAAAAGTCATGAAAGTAAGATACGTAGGAAGTTCTTAGAATTTCAGGTAGTCTGGGATGGGCGAGGCCAGGAAAAGGGGGAGAAGATGGACACTGAGACTAGAGAAAGGGGAAGAGTTGATGACAAAGGACCTTGGGTGCTAGAGCTCTCATGGGGGAGGCTCACAAATCCTAGGGCTCTCTTCCTTCTTCCAGGCACATAGTAGCATTGTTCTTTTCTGCCCCTTTGGACATCGGGGAGTCATAGGACTCTCTGAGAGATGGAATGTGAGTGCAAGTAACACATGCTGTCCCAGAGTCAAAGTTTTGAGTCGGTGCCCAATTCACTACAATCCCTTTACCTGCCTCGGTGTCATGTGGCCATACACATGAAGTTGGAGCTTTGTCAGCCTGGGTCCCTGGATGACTGATGAGAAGACCTCCCCGCCCCCTACCATCAGCCTGCAGTGGGCCTGTAATGTGTATAAGAATAAGCTTGTTGCGTTCACTGGCGTTTGGGGATTGTTTGTTATCAGAGCATGATAGGGCCCATCCTGCCTGATCCATCCACCCAACTCAGGAATGTAGAATTGATTTTATAATCAAACAAAACAAAACAAAACAAAACAAAAACCCAAACAAACAAACAAACAAACCCACTCATTCTCCTCTAGGGATAGTGCACGGAACACATATGACTAAAGAGGCAGGGTGAAGTACTGGCAAAAGACAAATGTCCCACCCAGCCAGCGGCACCCCACAAGTCCAAGTTAGTGGGGCTGGTAGCTTCTTTCTCTTCCTGAAAAATGTCATGTCCTTTTGTGTCTCCATGCCTTTGCTCATGTCATTGCCTCTCCCTTGACTCCACCTGGAAAATTCCATGCCTCCTTCAGGTGCAATTTAAATGTCATCCTTGAATGTAAATATTCCCCATACCTGTACCCACGGCCACCCAGATGTTGTGCTGTAATAAATGTCACTATCACCAGGAGAGATGGTGCACTAAAATGCCTCCTGGGGCTTAGTAAGTCACAAATGTGAGTGGGGGCGGGTGGAGCCCGCGGCAGTAGAGAACACAGCCCCGGCTTTGCCAGCAGATGCATGGCTCAGCTCCAGCTAATCATGACCAGGTGTCAATACAGGCCCTAATCCAGCCCCATCTTCCGATTTTTTAAGAGAATCGTGAAGTCTGCAATCATGTGAAAACAAAATGTTTTCTTTTTTCCAATTTTAACCCTTAGGCAGGTAGTGTGTATATCGGGTTGTGGGAGTGGGGGCTATGAGTGGGTTTGTCAAAAGAAGAGGGACCGGTATAGACCTTAGAGTTGGCAAGATCCTCAGATAGCTCTCCAAAGAGAAATGGAGGAAAGGAATGAGGAATGAAAGAAGGAGAGGGACTCTAGAGATATTTGAGGGGTAGGATCACCAGGACTTGATACCCTGATGAAGGTGGGGAAGCCACTTAACAACTCAGGGTCCACAGGGTAGACAGCATGTTCTAAGGGGGAGATGATAAGATCAGCTTCAGGTGGTGGGTAGAAGATGGTCCAGGTGTGTTTCCCGAGGCCCCTTCCAACTCTACATTTCTGTAGTGACAGAATCCTTGATTGCAGGGTAGGCATTGGGTTAGAATCTGGGGGTACAAAGTGCTAATTACTGGACTCTGCCCTCCAGGAGCTCTTAACCCAAGATTACTTACCGGATTATTGTTCATCAGCTACGCATTGCAGGAAACTCAATATCACAGTATCTTAAACAAAACAGAAGTTTATTTCTCTTGCATGAAGGAATCGTAAAGAGAGACAGAGAGTCCAGAATGGGTTGAACCACTCCGTAATCATCAGGGACCCAGGATTCCAGGTTTTTGCTTCTTTGCCATCTTTATCATGTGACTTCCATCTCCTGGTACAAGATGGCTGCTACAGCTACTGCTCTCACATCTGCATTCCAGCCATCAGGAAAGAAAAAAAAAGAGAGAGAGAGAAAGGGAAGAACACTTCTTCTTTTGTATCATTAACCACAGCTTACTGACATGGTCACACTGAGCTGACAGGAAATCTGAGAACTATCTTTATTTCATGTGCCCAGCTATAACCAGTGGTTCTGGCACCAAAGGAGAAGGGAAGAACAAATACTGCCAGGCAAGTAGCATCCTTGGCCACAAATGTGGCAGAATATAATCTGGCTGACTGAAGGTATTGGGGGAACTGAGTGTCCTCTGAAGCCCGGGGTGCTTGGTCGCAATCACAGAACAAGAGGACCAAGTACAGGTCTGTATCTCAGCAAATTTAGCAAACAAAACTTTCATGACAAAGAACCCATGGAGTGGTGGGGGGACTGTGGGATGTGCAGGCCGTTCTGGCTTCAGTAGCCAGTCTCAGCAGGGGGCCAGTGGGCAAAAACATGTTCAAGAAGCCTGAATAAAGATGCTGACACAGGTGCACACATACTCACACCTCTTCTCCCTGCCATCCTGACAGGTCAGTGGGTGCGAGTAGGGAGCCAGATGGACCAGCTTGCACCTTTAGTGCCACCAACTTGCCATGTGACTTGGTCAAGTCGCTTCACCATCCCAGAGGCTCAGTTCTCCATCCGTAAGGCCAACGAAGCAATTGCACGTTCACTGTGTAGAGTACAACCCGCCTGGGCTGACGGGTGCAGGATTGTTGGTTTCCTTCTTTCTTTCACATCAGTTTAACCAAAATATAATCATCTGTGGGTTGTCCTGGGAGGCCAAGTTTTGATTGCAGCCTTGACATTGGAATTGATGGGTGATGTGACTGGGAACCCAAGAGACAAAGGGCTGGTTCGTTTTATAACATTAACACAGACTTGACGACCTTGGCAATGAGGGTTGTTCACTTCAGCTGATATTTATTGTGCTGGTCTGGGCCCTGTCTGAGAAACACCCAACAGAAGCACCAATAAATGGCTTTTCACAAAGCTTTTCACTTTATTTCTGCATTATTCTGCAAGGAAAGACATGTATGGCACTTGTAACTAAACAGGGAAACCCTGTAAACGTTGTTAGGAAAAGCAAAGTCATTAGCCGCCTTCTGTGCTCTGCTGTCCCTTCCACCCTGGTCATAGGGCAGGAGGGGGCAGCTGAAGAATTGGGAGGTGACCTGTCACTACTAGATCTTTCTTTAGAAAGTTTGTCCATAAAGTCAAAGTCCTACGTGGCCCGGGCAGAGAGCTTGGAAGTTTATTCGGAGCTAAGCTGTGGATAAGCCTGCAGCTGGGAGGGGCGGCCTTGGGGTGGAGGTCCACCTCGCTGTGGCCGGCCTGGGGGTGGGGAGTCAATTATAGGGAGGCAGGCCCCATGATTCCCAGGGGAAGGGCACAGTGACTGTCACATGTTGACAGCTCGTAGAACTACTCAAAAAGGTTGGTCTTCCCTAAGACACTCTGTTGAGGCTCCTAGGTCCTAGACGCTGGCACCCCAGGGATCCCCCCTCTCCTTGGAGCTCGTTCTCTTGGGGCATGAGGACCAGCTCTCCTCCCTTGACCTGGCCCTTTCTATTGTGGAAGAAAGACAACCATTGTGTCAGGAACACAGCCGACTCAGGAAGAAGGCAACACTTCCCCAGATCTTCAGAAGAGCCGGTTCACTCTTCTCCCTGGTGACAGGGCTCATTCTCTCTGACCTGGTCTCTCAATGAATACCTCCCCATTCCCTCCGCTGCCCAAGATTTATAAACCCTGGAGTCAGCGTCCACAATTTAGCCTGCTGTTCCCCATCTTCTTAGCATGGGCCACAAGTTGATTTACGTCTGTCTGGAAACCTCTTGTCTTCTGCTCTCCTCTTGAGTTCCCAGGGCTCGACTCTGTGTCTCTCCTTCCCCTGGGCTGTCTGGGGCCCTCCTGGTCTCCCTGCCTCCCCTGCAGCCTCCTCCAAAAACCTGCCTTCGACCCGCGCCACATGGACGTGTCTCTAAAGAACTTCTGAAAACTAACTCCTTGCCGTTTTCCTATTCAATTTATTTTTAAGCCCTACCCTTTTCCTTTCAGGGTCCACAAATTATGTACTAAGAAATGCTTCTTTCCTAAAAATATCAAGAGACACCTCCAAAAAGAGGATCAAAAGTCCTAATTTCTCTCAATTCCCTCATCTGAATCCTTTCTCCTTGATTGACTGCCATTCATTTTTGTGTGTTCTTACCCCGCCCCCC
>PITA01005568.1:0-73655 GCA_004023965.1 Spilogale gracilis | reverse complement strand
ATTTAAACAATGTTCGTCAAATACAACCTTAAGGCCGGGCCTTGAGCCCACACCTCTGTGCGTGCGTGTTTTGGTTGGGTTGATTCCCGTGAGGGGGTTTGCTGAGTCAGTGGGTGAACTATGTCTCCGAGGGTGGCTGCGGGGATCCCGTTTGCTGAGAGCGCCCGGTGGCTCTGCGCAAGCCCCTTCCCCACACGCCTGATGGGGCCTCCTTCCCCGATACGCATCCCCCATGCCCTGACCCAGTCAGACTCATCTCCATTATCTCAATCCTTTGAGCTCTTCCAGGCCACACTGAAACGCCCTCCTGTCCCTCATCTGTGTGTCTGGCTCCCACTTATAAATTAAGAGCAGAGGTACATGTCACTGTCTCTGAATCATCTTAAAACACACACACACACACACACACACACACACACACACACACACACACACACACACACGCTCTGAATGCTCTGAAGGTCTGGGTCCTATTTACGTCTCCATCCGCGGTGCCCAATAGGGAGCCAGCCTTGCGTCTGTGAATGCTGGGTACATGGCTGCTGAGGAAGGGAACCGGTGAGCGTCCCTAGAGAGTTTCTAGGCACTAGAGAGATGCTCGTCTTGACCTAGTTTCTAGGGAAGAAGGAGCCAATTTTGTCTTCTATTTCCACAGCATGTGGTGTGGTAGACGGAGCAATGGCCCACACACACCAAAGGGCATCTGCACCCCAATCCTGGCGACCGGTGAGCGTGACAGGTGCAGCTGCTGTTTTCTGTTTAACTACTTATTTTTTATTAGATTTTATTTATTTACTTATTTGAGAGAGAGAGGGAGAGAGAGTGCATGAGCAAGGAGGGGAGGAAGAAGCAGACTCCTCCCTGAGCAGGGAGCCCAGGCAGGACCTGATCCCAGGATCCGGGGTCCTCACCTGAGCATAAAGTAGACGCTTAACGGATTGAGCCACTCAGGTGCCCCTTAACAACTTATTTTAATAAAAATCAGAATATGCATAATATCTGCAGCGCCAGCATCTACTACAATAAGCGTCAGAGTCACTCGCTAAAGCTACAGTGACTGAGAGACAGTCTTCACATTCAGCAAGTTTAAGTCCCTTCATACTTTATTTATTTATTTATTTATTTATCTATTTATTTATTTATTTACTGTAAGATGTTGCTTGTTGATAAGAGTTGCTCCCACGCTGTCACTGAATGGAGAAGTCACCTGTTGTGCCAATACGACAAAGGGAACCTCTGGCTTAAGGATGGCAGTGGGCCACCCATTTACCAAAGGATACACACAACTACACAATATTCGCACAGCAGGGCACCTGGGTGTCTCAGAGGGTTATACCTCTGCCTTCGGCTCTGGTCATGATCTCAGGGTCCTGGAATCTAGTCCCATATCTGGCTCTCTGCTCAGCGGGGAGCCTGCATTCCCCTCCTCTCTGTCTGCCTCTCTGCCTATTTGTGATCTCTCTGTCAAAGAAATAAATAAAATCTTAAAAAAAAACTCACATAGTAAACATCGGAGACACTTCCTCAGTCTGGACACTTCCCATCGCTGATGTTGAAATGTTTTCTTATACTCTTAAGACAAGCATATCAAAACCTTGACATGATTCCAACTCACGTGTGGAATATAAAAAAGGAATGAATACACAAACACAAAGTAGAATCAAAGCTATAAATACAGAGAACAAAGTGGTGGTGACCAGTGGGGCAGAGGTTTGGGGGGGCTGGGCAAAATGGGTGAAGGGGTGGGGGAGATAGAGGCTTCTAGGACTGAAGAAGTCCTGGGGATGAAAGGCACAGCATAGGGAACAGAGTCAGTGGTATGGTAATAGCGCTATGTATGGCAGAGGACAGCTCCACTATGGTGAGCAGAGCCTAACCACCAGAGAAGTTGCATTGCTACATGGTACATCTGAAACTAACGTAACACTGCGTGTCAACTATTTTCAAAAAACAAACAAACAAACAAACAAACAAAAAACCAAAATCAAACTAAAGTGAAAAACCCTTGGCATGATTTAATGCCAGGTTGCTGATTTTGCTTTTACTGACACCAGAACTTGTGGCCACACTTTCGATGCCAGGTCTCCTTGCTCTGGTAAAAGCGACTTTGTGAATGTGATTCGATTTGGAGTTTCAGATGAGCGGGTTACCCTGGATTATCTGGGTGCACCCTAAAATGCCACCCCAAATGTCCTTATAAATGGGGGAGGCCGATGGAGATTCAATCCTGAAGGTGAGAGGGTGATGGGACTGTGCAGGCAGAGAGAGGAGAGATGGGTGCATCAGCCCAGGCATGCCGGCAGCCCCCCCAGAAGCTGGAGGAGCCTCAGGAGGAAGCCTGGCCTCAGTTTAGCCTCAAGAAACTGCTTTCTGACTCCTGGCCTCCACAGCTGTGAGAGAGTGAATTTCTGTTTTAAGCCACCAGTTTGGGGATAATTAGTTACAGCGGCCACAAGAAACCGAAGTGTGTCGTAAGTGTTTCTAATAGGTGAGATGGGGCCAGATGCTGTAGGGACTCATCCCAGTTAAGAACATAGCTCTTTCTTCGGAAGTTCAGCATCCCTCCATCCCCACCCCAAGGAGTTAAGTTCAACTAGGGTAAGACACCTCAAGAATGGTGTAATGTATGGCATCTAAGCTGGGATTGGTCCGTCTGGCTCAGATACTTACATGGTACAAGTTAGAAGGTGGGGGTGCTCTCCTAAGAGGGCACGCTTAGCTGTGGGAACTATGGCAAGAACTGTGAGTGCATGAAGTCCGACCTGCAAATGGTATTCTGGAGTTGTCCATACTCGGCTAGAGACATTCTGGGATTCTCTGCCTCTTCTATATTTGGGCTGGTTGGATCAGATTGTCTTAATGCCTAAGTTATGTCTTGGCAGTTAACTTGGTAAATTTGGAATCGGCACTGACTTACTGGCCTCTTTTATACTACTATTATTATTATTTTAACATTCAGTGGTCCCACAGTGGTCATTTAAAGAGTTAATGTAGCTTTCCAGAAGTTCTTAACATATTTTTAGCCCTGGAGGAATTTGGCCCAATACAATCAGGGAGCTATTACTTTTATGAGTGTGATTTTTCTTTCTTACACAAATATTGCGTCAACTGTAACATCGAAAATTAGCCACGTTCTCACCAACCCATAGTCCTTTCCTATCTCTGTCCATTTGCGGATAAAGTTTTTGATCATCTCCATCATAGCTTAGATGCTCTTTTGTAAACTTTTTTTCAGTCTTGTTGTTCTAGCAGAAGCATTTTCCATGATGCTACATTGTGTTCATTAAATTAAAAGAAAAAAAAAAAAGACCGTGTCAAAGTCTTTCACTAACTGAGCCAACAATTATTTCTTTGTGGAACACTTTTGATGGTTTCTGATTTTTGCATTATTGTTTATTGGTAAGGCTGCAGGATGGCCTGGTCTTCATTTTGGGTTATTTACTTAGATAAATTTCCAAGCCTGGCAGAATTTTGTCAAATCCTATGAAAATGTTTGTTATGTTTGAAATACATTGCCAAATTATTTTTCAACAAGGCTGAACCAATTAACCTTGACCGACAGTGATGTTGATATATTACAGTCCCCCTCAATGTTTACCAGCATTAGATGTTATCATCACCACCGAGTTTATTTCATATTAAGAAAAATTCTCGTTTCCTTTTGCCTTTGAGTGCTCTCAAATGTGGGATAGCTTTCCATGCCTGTCTCTTAACTGTACCCATTATACTCTTCTTTGCTCACACCTTAGGTTCTGGATTTTTTCCCACTCTTGTGATCAAGTTGAATGCATTTTTTAAATATCCAAATAGGTACTGATTTTGTCTCACAGATGAACTACACTTTTTTTTTTTAAAGATTTTATTTATTTGACAGAGAGAAACACAGCCAGAGAGGGAACACAAGCAGGGGGAGTGAGAGAGGGAGCAGTAGGCTTCCCGTTGAGCAGGGAGCCTGATGTGGGGCTTGATCCCGGGTCTCTGGGATCATGACCTGAGCCGAAGGCAGTCGCTTAACCAACTGAGCCACCCAGGCGCCCCATGAACTACACTTTTTAAAAACTTTTCAAATCTTCACTTTTCCTTGTTATTCTAATTACACAATAGTTTAGGGCGTAATACTCATGCTCTGAAGTCAAACAGATCTAAATTCAAATCCCAACTCACCCAAGCTTGATCCTGGGCAAGATACTTAACATTCCTGAGCTTCTGTTTTTCTTATCTGTAAAATGGAGACAACAGTCTTCTCTCTATAGGGTTGGTTTTCTTCTCTAGTCTGCTTTTTTAATTTTTCTATCAGTTCCTTCTCTCCCCCCGTCCCACCTTCACCCCTCATATGGAAGTTTTACATGTTTACATAGTTGACTGTGTCTTTTTTGGTTTTTCTTTAAAGTTCCCAGTGAACTGTCTCTGGTGCATGTTCTCAGGATCACGAATGATTACGGCCCTTTGGTGCCCAAATGTGTTCCAGATGAGCAGTGCTCACATGGTAGCTTCGGTTCCGGGGCCAGCCTTTCGGCACGTAGGCTCCCACCGTAATCCCAACGACGGGTGTCTGGACTCGGAAGATGGAACTTTTCCAGTGCAAAAGGAAAAGGATGGGGTACTACAACCCTGATGCAATTGCCTGTCGTTGCCCCGAATGAAAGTTAATATTGTTCCAGCCGTGTGGGTGTCAAGAATGCTTTGCAAAGTTTTATCTTAGCAACTCTCCATTTTAATTATTGTCAGGAGGTGACCTACATGCCTGCCAGAAAACTTTCACCCTGCTGTGTGGGTGAGTGCTATGACACACCAGGGACAGCCCCGCTCGCTGCTTCTCGGCTACTCCCTCCACTGAGAGCTGGCCTTTGGGGCCAGATGCCTCAGAGTTTGGGTTCTGTCTCTACTACCCTCCAGGGCTGGCAAGGTCCCTCGTGCCCTCATCTAAAACATAGGAAGAAATATTAACTGCCTCAGTGGTCTGGTCGTGCTGTTTAAATGACACGATAGAGCTGGTTCAGGCTCTGCCTGGGTCATAATTTGACCGTGACTCTTGCTTAAAACCCTTACACGACTCTCAGTTTTATAGCTTAAAGTCCAAACTGTTTGGTTCTTGAGATTTTTCATGATCTGACTCATGTGGCCCTTTCCAGTTGCATTTTCAGCTCTGATGCCTATCAGCTGTGTGGTCAGGATCCAGTTACGTAATCTTCCTGTGTCTCACTCTCCCTATCTGTAAAATGGAACAATAACCTCTATCTCCCAGGGTTGTTGTGAGGATTAAATCAGCGGCTACATGTAAAGAGTGCAGGAGAGTACCTGGCCTCCAGTAGGTGCTCAATAAAAGTGACCGACTATGATTATGCTTATTTTCATCTGCATTCCCCCCAGTGCACCCCGAGCCTTATGGCTCCCATACCTTTGCAGGTGCTGCTCTCTGTATGCCTGGGAGCCTGTTCTCTTCATCTTTGCTGTCTGCTTCATTCCTGGGGATCCTTCAAGGCTCAGGCCATCTGCCCAAGCTGACTAAAATGCCCTCCCTGATGCCTACTCAGCTGGCCATGCTCATCGGTGCACCAGTGGACTTAGCACAGGTGCTCGAGTCTTGCTTCCGCGATAGCTCCGCCTGTTGGTGTCTTCACCATCTTGGGCAAGTCACTTAACATCTCTGTGCCTTGATGTTCTTGTACAATGGAAGCACCCAGTGGGTAAATGCTTTGAGGCTAAAATTAGAAGATGGGGTATAGAGCTTAGGGTAGCTCTGACAACTGGTGAGATCGTAATGCAAAGAACCATTCTTTTTGCTTAACTTATACTGTACAGATATTATCTGTATACTTTTCTCCTCCTCCCAAAACTATGAGCACCTTCAAAGAGCAGGGATTGCATATTATTCCTCTTCATTCCCAATACCTGGTCCACAGCAGGTGCTTAATAAATGTTTGGTAAATGTCAGTAATCCCAGAATGCTTTTGTAATTTACTCAGCTTTCTGTTGAGTGAAACCTTTGAGCTGCCAGAAGAAAGCAGTGGGCTTGCATCTCAGATATATTTTGGAGGTGATTTTAGGAAGGCTGGTGACTTCTCTGCACTTTAGTTTCCTCATTGGTAAAATGATGATAATTATATCAACTCCATGGAATTCTAGGACCAGGAGAAATAATGTATGTGAAAGATGTATCATGTTCCTGGATGGAAAAGCTGATTCTTGTAACGATGGTGATGCTTTCAAATTAAGGTGGTCAAAAGTCTCTGGGGGATTTTTTTCTTAAAAAGCACCAAAATGATTCTAAGTTTATTTGGGGAAATGACAGAAGATTTTGTGAAAGGAGAATAACGGGGTGAGATTCTCATCAGATGCTGAAATGCATTTGAAAGTTACAGTCACTGCAACAGTGTAATATTGGGACAGGGATGGCACATAGGTTACTGGAATAGAATAGGTGGTGGGAAACCAATTCATGGGCGGATGGAGCCTGCTGGGTGATAAGGACCTACATGCAATGGATGGTAAGACTTGGATTTAATCAATGAAGGGCGTTGGGGAAACTGGCTCTTGGAAAAAAAAAAAAAGAAATCATCACCTCACATGATACTTCAAAATAAATTTCAGATGGATTATAGAGTTCAATGTAACAGACAATATACATACCAGTAAAAAATAAAAGCTGAGAGGGAAACACATATGTATGTTCGTTTTTCATTTTTATCTATGATCCATCTGGATTATTCTCTCCTCAAAATAGGAAGCGACTTTCTTTCTTTATTTTTTTTTAAATGTTAACATGGGTGACTTTTCTTTTCTTCTTCTTCTTTTTAAATATTTTATTTATTTATTTGACAGAGAGAGATCACAAGTAGGTAGAAAGGCAGGCACAGAGAGAGGAGGAAGCAGGCTCCCCACTGAGCAGAGAGCCCGATGCAGGCCTCGATCCCAGGACCCTGAGATCATGGCCTGAGCCAAAGGCAGAGGCTTTAATCCATTGAGCCACCCAGGTGCCCAGGAAGCAACTTTCATAAGACAATGATGGTGGAAGAATCCACACACCCAAATATGACCCAGTGTGATTATATAAAACTTGAAACTATTTTTTACATTAAAAATCATATAATTTATTTATGTATTTATTTATTTGCTAGAGAGAGAGTGTGCGAATGAGAGAGTGAACGAGAGTGCAATCAGGGGAGCAGCAGGCAGAGGGAGAGGGAGAAGCAGACTCCCTGCTGAGCAAGGAGCCTAATACAGGGCTTGATCCCAGAACCCTGGGACCATGACCTGAGCCTGAAGCAGATGCTTAACCAACCGAGCCACCCAGGCATCCCAAAAATCATACAATTTTTAAAAAGAGAAACGAGGGGCGCCTGGGTGGCTCAGTTGGTTGAGCGACTGCCTTCAGCTCAGGTCATGATCCCAGAGACCCGGGATTGAGCCCCACATCGGGCTCCCTGCTCAGCGGGAAGCCTGCTTATCCCTCTAACTCCCCCTGCTTGTGTTCCCTCTCTGGCTGTGTTTCTCTCTGTCAAATAAATAAAAGTCTTTAAAAAAAATAAAAATAAAAAGACAAACGAGAAACATTTTAACAAATAACAAGGGACTAAACCCCTTCCGCATACGAGGTTAGTTCACATCATTAAGAAAAACAAAGAAAAATACAAATAGCAAATATGGTAAAACCATCCAACCTCCTTGGTATAAACAGATAAAAGAACAATTCAGCCTTTACCTGCCTGGTTCCTCTCCTGACCGAAACTAGAGCCAGGAGGACAAGACAGGCCTCCCCTCTGTGTCAACAGTGTCCCAAGGGCCTGGGTTTTGTCTTCTTGAGTGGGGGCCAGCAGGCAAGCTCGCACACAGCACCTGTGGGCTGTCGGGGACATCCAGTGGCGAGGGGGGAAGTCTTTTAAACCAAACTGCTTCAACCCCAGTCCCGACTTGGTAGCTGTGTGACCTTGGGTGAGCTCTAGGACCTCTCTGAGTTGGTGTGTCGTCATCTGCAAACGGGGACAGGGACCGCCACTGGCCAAGGCAGCTGCAAGACTGAAATAAGACAGAGGGTGAATGCACCAAGCACAGTGCTCATTTGATAGCCACAGGTGTGGCCTCTCCAGAGGAAGGAGTGAAAAGACTTTTACATGCTACAGTCAAAAGAAGTGTGGTCCCCTATCATTTTATTTCCCCCCAACCAGATGTCGTGTATTGTGCTACGTGTTAATTGCTTATGTCTATTTCAAGTATTATCATTATTCAAAATCCCTCTTGCAAATGTTCTCTTCCTTCATCCTTGTATTAAAGCATGGTAGATAGGTCTTACTGTCACCATTTTAGGGTTCAGGAAACAGGTGTGGCAAGGTCAGATAGTCGCCCCAATAAAGCAGCAACCGCAGCCAGGCCCTTCCTATGCTTCTCCGCACTAATGTCTCTCCACACCTTACCTCCATGCACTTCATAGCAAGCTTTGGAGTTCCATGTGGTTTTTCCTTTAAGAGAAGGCTTCACAGGAAGGGAATATGGGTATTTCCCAGGCTCGCAAAGCTGAAAATGGTAGAAGTAGGATTCCACCTTGATGTCTTCCGGTACAAAGCTCATCCAGCTGGGTGGGGTTGGAAGCAGCTCTTCAAATCCTGCCTCTTACCGTGCCCAACAGTATCTGGAAGGGACAGGTGACAGTTTTGGGAACTGTCATTCCTGCACAGGGGCTTTTCCTTTTTCCTGCCTAAGACTTCACTCCTAGAACCATGCGGAGGAAGGGCTCAACCAACATGCATTGGCTGGATAAGTGAACCGATCAGTGGAGATGTAGGGAAATGCCCTCCACGTGCAAAGCAAAGATTTACTGAGCCAGTGGCCATTCCAAGGAAAAAAACCAACATGGGAGAAAAAAGCCTCTTTTGCCAAAGGTGCTGTTTTAAAAGTCTGACATTAAAATAGAACTCTCTAACCACTAGGTCTTAGGGAGCCGGGCTTGGGCACGACTGCAGCCTGAACCCAGCTTTCCTGGAGGGCAGATGTCAGGCTAGCCACTCTGTGCCCTTGACTGTGGCCCAAGGCTACAGGATGTTTGAGTTAATTCAGGATGCCCTAACAGACGTTTCCTAGGCAGTGTTTTGGATCTGGGCAGGGGCCCCATGGCCAGATGCCTTTGCAGAGTGCAGGATTTAAGGCCAGAGTGGCTGGCTGAGATGAAGGGTGCTACGAAACACTGGGAAGGTCTGTCCCAGCCACTCATCACCATTAGACAGTGGGCTGGGATTCCTGCAGCGAACAAAGAGAATCAGGGAGGCCTAGCCATGCAGACCGAAGGACCAGGCAGCCCTGCCCCTCAGCCTCACCTCCTCTCCCTGCAGGACCCCCCACCTGGCTTCTTGCTCCTTTCCTACCTGAGCATCCCTGAGTGTAGCAGGACCCACCGCGAGCTAACGTTGGGCCATCTCGGGGAGAACATTTGGAATGACTGGTCCCTGATAAGCTTGGACACTAGACCAAGTCGTACCTCCTCAGAGGAAGGCAAAGGAAGAGAGAGCTAGCCCTTAGTAAGTGCCAGCTGTGCACCTGGTGATTTAACCTGCAATAATTTGGTTGTCATCACCATCCTTTAAGCACCTGCTGTCCCCAGCTTTGGGGCTAGCTGCATGTGGAAAGTCAGAGCTAGGAGTAGATCCCTCTCCCTAGAGGAAGCAAGGCAGGAGTCAGAGATCTAGGCAGGTCCCCCACCTGCCCCCAGGCCAGAGTCAGCCCTCATACTCACTCATGTCCACCTGTTGTTGAAAAGGCTCCTGAACTGTCTCTGTGTCCCGGGCTTGCTGTGGACGACCCAGCGCCAGGTCACAAGCACTGCTCACCACTGTGGGGGAAGTCTTCCCATGCTCAGTCCTTCTGCCCCCAACATTGCCAAGACTGTCATCCTGCCATTAATGACCTCACAGTTTCCGAAACGGGAAGATTTTTTTTTCCCTTTATGACAGTTAAAATATTGCTTATCTTATCATGGAAAAAAAAGATAAAATGGCAAAATTCTCATTAAAGTCCTGTAGATGCAGGAATAAGCCCCCCATCTCCAGCAAGCGTTTGCCCAGTGTAGCCATTGACAGATTGTCTTCTGTCTTTGACCCTGGGCTCCTGGGGGGCTGGGCCACTGTGGGGGGGGGAATGGAGGGTGCACCGCGTACCTCAGACTCCCCCATGACCCACACAGAACTGGATCCTGGAGCTGTGACCAAGGCACACACGTGCAATGAGCCACGAAACACAGTGAGTGAAGGGCCACATCTAAGCCCCGTGACATGACTTGCCTGAAGGCCATGCCCAGGCGTCCTGGACCTGGTCAGAACCAGTCACACACCACAGCGCTGCATGGCCTCTGAGGGATCCCCTCTTTCTCCAGATGCATTCAGTTAGGCTGTTGATCTCCCCAGGATCCCCATGTATGTCAGAGCAGATTTTCCCATGATGTAATAGCCGACTCTGACTCAGTCAAACCAGCCTTTCCTGAGAGATTGTTCTTTCTCTCTTCTCTTTTATATTTAATTTTATTATTTTTCATGACAGCTCATATTATAAACTAAGACTCAAAGCATATAAATGAAAACATGCTCTACACAGCATCATACCATTTCCATAAACACCTTTTAATACAGACAAATTAATCACTAAGTTCAGGACCTGAAATGATACTTCTGGAAATCTCTATAGTACTTGAAGAAGGGAAAGGTTTTAGAATCAGTAAAGATTTTATCATAAGCTCAATATTAGCTTTCCCTCATGAGCAATTAATGTTCCAAAGGAGAGAGGGGCCATATGGCTTCTGAGTACCTACTGTCTCATTGTGTGGCGACGACAAGGGCCCAGAATGATCTGAGCTCAGATTCTACCCCTCCCACTTCTCAACCAGGTAACCTTGGATTGTGACCTTAGCCCTTGAGCATCTGTGTCCATTTCTATGAGACGGGGAAGACCGTCCGGACCCTGTTCAGTGGCTGCTGGGAGGATTAATTGGCATGAGGTCAGCAATGGGGCTGTTGCATGCCATATTCGAAGTGAAACAAATAGTAATCACTCATAATAATGGTATTATTCATCTGACTCAGCCAGAAAAAGGATTTTGCCAAAGTGAATTTGAGCAAATGAGTGATTTGGTTGAAAAGATCTGGGGGGGTGCCTGGGTGGCTCAGTTGGTTAAGCGACTGCCTTCGGCTCAGGTCATGATCTCGGAGACCCGGGATCGGGTCCCACATCGGGCTCCCTGCTCGGCGGGAAGCCTGCTTCTCCCTCTCTCACTCCCCCTGCTTGTGTTCCCTCTCTGGCTGTGTTTCTCTCTGTCAAATAAATAAAATCTTAAAAAAAAAGAAAAGAAAAGAAAAGAAAAGAAAAGATCTGCTGGGAAGCTGAGTGGCTAACAGGATAACATGAGCAAAACACAATTTTGATTGAAAATGAGTATCTCCAATAGCTAGCATTATTTTTTTCAAGAGAGGGAAGATGGGGAAGGGCGGAGGGAGAGGGAGAGGCAGAATCTCAGGCACACTCCATGCCCAGAATGAAACCCACTTAGGGATCAATGTCAATGACTCTGAGATGATGACCTGAGTGGAAAGTCAGAGAGTCAGATACCCAATCAACTGAGCCACCTAGGCACCCCACCAATAGTTAGCTTTTAAAACACTGTGCTTACAAATTTGTCTTCCTCTATGCAAAGCATTTCTGGATTTTTTCCCATAGGACTTTCTCTTTTAGTTCTACATTATTTTCAATAAGTTTTTCTTGCCTTTCATTGTAATAGGGAAAAGTTGGGGGTACAATAAATATTCATTAATAAAAAAACAAACGAAAGGGCCAAGAAAAGAGGAAATTATTGAGATGAATTTTTTTTTTATTAAAGATTTTTAAAATTTATTTGACAGAGAGAAACATAGCCAGAGAGGGAACACAGGCAGGGGGAGTGAGAGAGGGAGAAGCAGGCTTCCCACCAAGCAGAGAGCCCGATGTGGGACCTGATCCCGGGTCTCCGGGATCATGACCTGAGCCGAAGGCACTCGCTTAACCAACTGAGCCACCCAGGTGCCCCTGAGATGAATTCTTATACTACAGAGATTTAAGTGAACTATGGGATGCTATAAAATAATGAAGATGGCAGGAGTTCATTTTTGTTAAAAAAATATTGTGTCTGCACCAAAGGGCCTGTCTACGTCTTTATCAAAGGGTGCGGAGTGGGTGGGAAGGAAGTCAGACCGTGGGGGCTCTTTATGCATTTATTTTGCTTCTTTCTATATATATTTTACTATTTCTGAGATGAGAATGCATTACACTTATACCGAGAAAGAAACTCAAAGAATAAGCTCAAACTTTTTTTCAGTCTTTGGTCAAATGATTTTTTCTTTTTTTAACTTAAAACTGTTTTATTTATTTTAAGCCAATTCTGCCCTTTCTGGTTTTGTGATATATTCTAGAGTTGGTGCACAACGAGGTTGAGGTTGTTCCCTCATCTGTGCAATGGGGATAATAGTATCTATCCTGAAGGGTGACTAGTAGGACTAAGTGAGATGTTTTATATAACATTTTGTGCACAATCTCAGGCACATAGTAGGTCTAACATGCAATAAATCAATGCTGTCTTTCTTATGGACATTTGGTGCGTCCTAACAGGTCTTTGTTTCTTGCATTTAGTTTGTGTCTTTTGCCCCAGACTGTTGCAGAAAGTTCCTCCAGGTGTCGGAGGGAGGGGTATTCTCCTACCACCCTTACTTGTATGACTGTGAATCATAGTCTTAACCCTCCATACCTAGCCACCCCCCCTTCCCCATTCCAGCTACTCTGCACACAGCTGCCGGAGCTGCTCCTTTAAAAAAATTTAAATGGATCACTTTGGTTCTCAGACCTCCTCGGCTTTCCCATTATATTTAGATTGAAATTGAGGCTGACTATGGTCTACAAGCCCATGTACCACTGGGCCCTGGCTGCTTCTTCAGGCTCATTTCTACCTTGTTCTCACTCCATCACTGTGGACCCACCCGTGCTGGTCCCCTTGCTGTTGTCAAACACATCAAGGCTCTTCCACCCCAGGGCCTTTGCACATCCCACCTGTTTTGCTGAGATGCTCTTGCCCTGGATTCACATGCATTGAGGTCTCTCCCTATTGTCACCCCTTTGGCTAAACCTTTCCTGATCCTTTTGCTGTTCTTTCTTCATGGCATTTACACACAATATTCAATAGTTACATGTCTGTTTATTTGATGCTTCCCTCTCCCACTGAAATGTGTGCCACCTGACAGAATGGACTTTGTCAAGTGTCCTCACACTTGAATGCCCACCTAGACCTTAGAGGAATATCTACATCATATTGGACTACCAGTAAGCATTTGTAGAATGGATGAGTAAAATAAATGAGTTAAGTGTGACCTTAATATTCATCTCAAATAGTCTAAGTGCGAAGGAGCTCCTGAAAATGGATTAGAAAGAAATATACTTCCCCTCCCAAAGAGAAAACAAATGCTGTAGCATCGTTGAAATTCTCAGACTCTCCAGCAGTTGCCAAACCACCCTATTCTGCACCAAAATTAATAAGACTAGTCAACTGGCAAATGAAAATTTTCATTTTTCAACTAATCGACATTCTGCCCAGTTATCAGATTGATCTACTTGCTTGTGGCCAATTTTTTCCCCCAACCAAGTCACCAGGGATCAATGTGGTAGGCATGGTGGGGAATAGGACACATTCGGGGTCCCTGGGAGAGCCTAACTCTGCTGGCCCCCACTAGAGGGGCAAACTCCGATTATCTAGTTCTGGGTGTTAGGCTGTGTTTCTCTAGGAATACCACCATTTCCTGCCCACCTCGGTCCCCCTGGGGTGTTCCAGCCCGGAACGGAAGCACAAAAGTCCCCTGTTGTTTCCAGTCGGGGACCAGGTGCTTTCATTCACACGTCAGTTTTTGGATAGCAGGGATAATATTCTGTTGGAAGAATAAAGGAGAGACTGAGGGAGGGTCTTCTGATCCCAGTTCCCACTGTGTATTTTTGAAGCATGTGTGTGTGAAAGAGAGAAACACAGAGAGAGAGAGAGACAGAGAAAGACCAAGGGAGAAGGGGTTGGCCAGTGTGTTTACGCATAAGAGTCTCTCCCGTGTTTCTGTGTCTGGCCCTGTGTGTCGAATGATTGTGTATTATCTAAGTACCTCTGTGTGGGGCTGTGTCTGTGAGTTTGTGTCCATCGGTCTGCTTGCCTCTGTGTCCCTTTGCTTAGCTCTGCCTCTGTCATTATGCGGAATGCTGAGGAGCAGGGGTCACCTCGGCGGACACACAGGTATGAGCACTGCCTTCTCCACTGCGAGCTGGGACCCGTCTGGGAGCTTGTGCTCCTTTGGAAGGAGCTGGGAAGAAGGACAAGACATCCCACGACATCAACCTTGAGGAGGAGAGAGGTGGGGCCTAAGTTACAGCTAGCAGGACTGGACTAAATGAAATAGCTAACTGGGGCCGGGTCCATCCAGAGCCCCGCATGTAGTCACGTAAGCTTCTGAGCGTAGCCCACAGGGCCTCTCAGCTGGCCCCTCATGCTCTCTCACTGCCCTCCCTGTGCCTTCCACATGTCCCAACACACCCCCTGCTCTTCCAGCCTCAGACCTTTGCTCCTGACATTCTTTCTTCCTTTTGGACTTTGTTGGAACACCTCCTCCAGGAAGCCTCCCTTGACCATCATGGAAGAGTTAGCCTCCCCGCCTGGTTCCGCACAGGGCCCACACACGCCTTCATTTGAGTACTGCCTTCCTTAAATTGTGCATGTATCTAAGGCCTCACTCTCCCCTCCAAATGGCCCAGGAGTGCTCTGAGCGCAGAGACCCAGCTCTCTGATTCTGTACCATCAGTAGCCAGCACAAGGCCTCGCCTTGCAGAACGAATGAGCGCCAGAGTGGGGCTGAGCCCAGCAGACCCGGTTCCAGCGTGTGTTCTCAGGGACTGAGCGGGCCCCTCTTTTCTGCTTCTCAACAGACGTCATCCCCTTCATGTCAGCCCCAGGATGGGGAGGTGGGAGGACATGGGAGCCACCCGTGGCTCGCACAGGACATCGATGCTTCTTGTTGTTGTCCCAGTAACTTAAACAGGATACACGCGTTTTTCCTCCCCCTCCCAAAGCTACTTCTCAGAATAGAAGGAGTTGTCTCTCACAGGGCGCTCTTACAAAGTGTTTCATTTGATGGGGAACTCTCTCAATTGCTTTATTTTCAACAACAAAGAAATGTTTGGGGAATGTACATTAGCCTAAAACCACCTCAAACAAAATAGGTTTAGAATTCTTAAAGAGATAATCTGACAGAATCTGTAAGAAAAGGAGTCAGGGACATTTTACACAGATTTAGCAATTCTTCCTCGGGGTATGACCTCAAATTACAAGTGCTGGATGTCATGGCAAATAAGCCTTTTAAAGCTTGGCTTGGAAGAGCAATGCTGAGTGGTTCTATTGTGCTGGGCACGAACTTACACACACCCAGAGAAAGAATAGAAAATCCCGACTGTGCTCATGTCATGCAAATGGGGGCAGACTCTTGTTCCCAGCTCCGCCTGGCCTCAGACTTGGGACCTGGAAAGCGTTGGCTCTCGAGCTGGTGAGGCTGAGGTGAAGAGAGAGATCTGGAACACTGGGTGGGATGACGCAAAATGACCTCTTGTGACAGAGGCGAGCACCAGGGCCAGGTTGCTTCGTGTGACCTGGACGCAGAGAAAAGCAAGCTTTCTTTTTTTTTTTTAATTTAAGATTTTATTTATTTATTTGACAGAGAGAAACACAGCGAGAGAGGGAACACAGGCAGGGGGAATGGGAGAGGGAGAAGCGGGTTTCCCACTGAGCAGGGAGCCAAAAGTAAGGTTTTTAAAGGTGCGTCTTTCATTCCAAAGAACAGTCACGAAACAGGCCTCTTTGTCACTGTGTGACGTGGAAAGAATCGTGACACCTGCCATCCACTGGATCGTCACCATAGAACGAGCGGTGCACCAAGCGCAGTGCCTCAATTATTGTATTTTCCCTCTCCTCATACTTGTGAAGTAGGTACTGTCTTAACATTCACTTCGAAGATGAGGAGACAGAGGTTTGAGAACTTGCCCAAAGTCCCACAACGAGGACTTACAGCTGGGGTCAAACTGCAGGTCTCACCACAGTCTTGTCCTAACTCTTATAAACATTTCCTATTGTTTGCACAAACTGATCATATCAGAATTGGGGGAGAGTATTCTAGCGAGGAACTGTAACTTAATTCCATTGGTCACCCCTTGCTTGCGGGTCTCCATGAGTCTGCTTGCTTAATGGTGAGATGAGGCCTCAAAGCCAAAAGCACAGAGACATCATCCCCTTCATGTCACAGAGAGGTGAAGGTTAGAATGCAGGGGAATGAAGGGTCCTGAGGTAAGCAATAAGGAGAGGTGGGGACTGTGGAAAAACAGCCCATGCTGATCTAAGGGGATAGAATTACCGCTCTAGCTCATTGTTGCCATTAAAACATGGCTCTGCTCTCACCAGATCTTCAAATACTTTCAGAAGCCAGAAAGCCAGATTTTTGGAGGAAGCCTTATCTTTAAGAGCTGATCCCAGCTCAAATCAATTTTTCAAAACCTATGTGGAATAAATAAGATAAATCTGGGCATGAGAGTCTCAGCCTCTGTCTGTGACCAGCACTGCGTCCTGGGGAAGATGGGATAGTGCAGGCTTCAGCATCTGAAATCACAGATTCACACGCAGTTCTGTCCCTCGTTCTCTGGGAACCATCCTGAGCCCAGCCTTTCCTGTCTGTAATGCTTACTTTATGGGTTTGTTGAGAAGAGCATGAATACTTTTGAGTGTCTAACTGACACTGTAAATCTGACACAGCTGACACTGACCTCCTGTTTCCCAGGCCCCATATCTTTTGTTGTTCTCACTGCTTCTTCTATAAGGGTACCATCACCTTCTTGCTGTTCTCTCTAACAGAAATGTTCTTCTTCTAGGCCTGTTGGACCAAAAAAGGCTCTGCTTCCAGAACTTTCCATTGGCCGGTTCCCTCTTGTCATTCAAGTCTCAGTTCATGTGTTATCTCCTCAGAGTTACCATCCCTGTCCAACTATCTAGTGTTGACATCTGACTCCATACCAAGTCACCATGATGTGGCCGCCATGTTGCTTTCTCATGAACTTCATCATGATCTCATGTATTTACTTGATTCAGAGATTATTGCCTGCCTTCCCAACTAGAACAAAGAGCTCACTGGTCTTTGTTCACGTTGTACTCTCAGTACCTAGAACAAGGCTTCGCACAGAGCAGGCACTCAAATGGTATCCGTTGAATGAATGAATGAATGAATGAACGGTGCTATGGGAGATAATGAGATACAATAGGATGGAATGGTTCTTAGAAACTGGCTTTCAGAGAGCAGAGTGGAGGGAAGCTGGTGTCTGAACTACTCAGAGAGAACCTGAAGTTGTTTGGGATCTTTCTGTGAATCAGCCCCAGGTCCTGCCCATTCTTTGCTCTTTTATCCAGTAAAATGTTATTGCTTGAGAAGCTATTAGGGAGATAGACATAAGACATAACACAGATAGAATCAGAATTATAGAACTACTCTCAAAGCAAACTGAACAGCTCGTAGAGTTGGGCAGGCCAGTATGAGAAAGGTGAGGAGGCTACTCAAGCTTTTACCCAACACACAGGGGCTCGGGTCTGCCTCTAAGAGTGTTTGGTGAGACTGGTACATTGTTTATTTTGACAATTAGTCTCTCCCTATGGCAGGTAGATTTCCATCTCCATCAGTGATAAAAAAAAGAACTTCAGGGGTTCCTGGGTGGCTCAATCAATGGAGTGTCCAACTTGTGATTTCAGCTCTGATCATGATCTCATGGGTCATGGGATCAAGCCCTGCACCGGGCTCTGTGCTCAGTGGGAAGTCTGCTTGGAATTCTCTGCCTCTCCCCGTCTGTCTGCCCCTCCCCCTGCTCTCATGCCTGTGCTCTCTCTTTCTCTCAAATAAATAAATAAATAAAATATTTAAAAAAAATTTCCTTTAGGAATAGATGCCCTTTAAAGTTTTTGAAAGAGGAGGACTTTATCTTAAAGAAAAATAGTAAGTAAATATTTTTGCAGGTGCTATACGGATGTGACAATCTGACACTGGTGCTAGAGCCCACGTGGCCGACGTCCAGCAGGTTCTGGGCAGATGCAGACCCCTTGGAACTGTCCTCAGAGATCACAAAGATATGATCCTGACCTGACTTGCCAACTGTTTCCTTTTCCTGAACTTCATTTGGAAATGTTGCCCCAAATGTCACTGCTCCCGCCTTACTCAAGCCCCCACGTCCGGCTGCAGCTCAGCCTTTTCCCTGCTGGCCCACAGCCACGTCCTGTAAGATGCAGCTGCTTCTGCCCCGGTCTCCTCTAGGCCGTGGTACTTCCGTAACAGGCGTGGCACTTTCTGTGGGCCAGGCGCTCCAGGTACATCCCTACTTAAGTCTCTAGCAACTCCTCGTTATCTTCATTTCACAGAGGGGCGAAATGCTCTGGCTGAGACTCCCTTGTTGGACGGGGCCTGGACAGGTTCTCACCGTCCTGACTCCAGAACCCAGGCCCCAGGCATTTAATAACTGCCCCCTCCCCACACCCTCAGTACTTTCTACATAATCAAAGAGTTACCTGGGATTCTTCTTCTGCCCCCAGGACTCGTGAGCTCCTTGAGGGCACGTTCATGAATCACTCTCTAATTTTGGAGGCTTTGGTGCCTGTTTAGCTTTCTGTAAACCCTGTGTGAACCTTGAGCCAGATTAAGTTGACATTCTCCTGATGGCGTTTCAGGCTGGGCAGGGCTGCGAATCTTCACTGGGAATCGGGACGGAGAGGTGAGAGGAGGGAGAAGGACACACTTCAGGAGAGAAGGCTCTGTCTTTCAAATCCTTCTAAAAGTGAGGGTCCCATTGAGAGCAGTGTCCTAGAGTCATGGAAAGGACAGAGCATGGGTTTGGGTCCATTCATTCCCTTACTGTATGACCCTGGGAAAACCTCTCCGTCTCTCCAAGCCCAGTTTCCTTATTTGTGTAAGTGAACTCAAGTTAATAGAATAGCTAACCTAGGCTTGGCACACTGGAGGGCCTCCTACAGCTCATTGGCTTTAATTTTGGAGGTGCTATACAGATGTGACAATCTGACACTGTTTGCATTAGACATGCCTGTGTGCAAGGACCATTTGTGTTTCAAAACTTTCCCACTAGCAGGATATCCTTGGGCGATTGACTCTAAAAACCTCAGTTCCGTAATCTGTGAAATGGGGATGATAATTGATTTATTACTGGCTTGTTACGAGGGTTCATGAGATAATGTGGCACTCCTAGAAACAGCACATGGCATGTAGAAAATGAGGATTTGTGAGAGATGCCTCTGTATGGCCTCATTCCTCAATCAGATCGAATCATCCCACCCTCTCTTGTGCATTGCTTTTTTCCCCCTTCTTGTTTGCAGCCCCAGAAACATTTCAAATTCCTCATTAAGTACCAGGTAGGAAGATGCAGAGATAGAAAAAGAAACACATGTACAAAGCTGAGTACTCCTGACAGTAATGTGGCCCCAAATACCAAACCTGGGACACAGACATGGAAAATAGGAATGAAATTTGGAGTCCCTATGAAGATCTCTTCGAAGCCCTTTATTTATTTATTATTTATGTATTTATTTATAATCTTTTAACTTTCTCTAAATGCTATCAAGGCAAATAAATGATCCAGATAATCTGGGGAAAATCCAGATTATAGTGAGGTTCAATTCGAGTCATCATCACCTGTTGAACTGCACCCACTGAGGGCCAGCGGGTCATCCCAGAGTTCCCAGTCTGCGTTTGAAGACAAGCAGGGGAATGAAAGACACTGGGGCTGCCTGGTGGTGAGACAGAGGTGGGGGACATTGCTGCAAGGGCAGGAAGGGGACAGGGCAAAGGAATTCCGGAAAGGAGGAGACTGAAGTGGTGAAGTGGGCATCTCTGGTTACATCCCCCATGCTGGCACTGGAAACCATGCTCCAGGACATCGTTTCCAGTTTGTTCTCGGCAAGCCCAGAAACAGACATTCACTGACTGAGGCAGAGAAGAGCTGTGTTGGAAGGATGCCGAAGAATTCATAAAGTGGTCAGGAAGGCAGACTTGGAAAAGGATAGAAAGTGTGTGTGCTGTGGGGCTCCTGAGAGTCAGAGCTGATGGAGAGCCTCATCTGTGATGGGAAGGAATATGCTTCAACTGTCCCTTTGGTTTTCCTCTCTCTCTGTCACTTGACTTAAAATTAGAAGTTCAGGGAGAGAGAACATGACCATCATAGTTAAGGTCACCTGTGTACCTGAGACTATGGGGCAAGAGGTGAGCCCTTTGGGTGACAGCGACATCTTGACCACACCTAGAGGGGGAGTGGTGATCCCCCAAGTAGAAATGAAAGTGACCTAAGGATGCAGTAGTGTGGCATTCATGACACTGGCCACTACAGCGAGTAAGTGAATGAAAGTCATGGACAGTGATGCTCCAGTCCCATTTAGGTCTGTATGTATGAGCGTTTGGTCTACCAAGCCCCGCATCAGGTGCTAGAGGACTGGTGAGTAAGACTGGCTTGGAAGTAATTGAGCCCAGGTTGTGACTACAGGTGCTTTGAAGCCAAATCCCCACCTCTAGGAGTGAATGGTCTAGAGGTGGGGGACATGCAAGCAGAGGCAACTGCAGGAAGGGAAAGGAACTAGGTGCATTGGGCAGTGGGTAGATAGGGGAGATCCTCATGGATGTTCTTCGAAGGAATGGAGGTCAGAATTGTAAGAGCAAGAGAGCCTCATGCAGCACCTGAAAACCCAGGAAGTTGCCTCCTTCTCCCTAGGCCATTTTGATTCCCTTACCCAAGTCAATCTGAAGACTTGCTTGGTTAAGATGTCTCCAGACCCAGAGAGACCAAGCATAGAATCAAGTCAACAGTGAAATGAATCAGGCATAAGAAGGGCAGCCCAACAGCCTCATCTGAATGGGGTTATCATGGATGAGGTTCTCTCTCCTATCTCCTTTCCCAGAAGCTGTCTGTTCGGAACCTCATGGCCCGATGTCACGGTGGCCAGGCACACAGTAGGTGTTTAATAAATGGTCATAGAAGGACAGCAGAGACAGAAGAGTGGAAGGAAGGGGTAGACGAAACACATTAGCAAAAGGGAGAGGGAATTTTTAAGTGAACAACTAAAGGGAAAATGGAAAACTGAATGAAAAATAAATTGTACAGGGATAAGGGAAACACGGAGAAATGAACGCACAAAGCTGTAAGAGAATCTACACGCCGCCATTTACTAGCCATGGGATCCTAGGCCAATTACATTATCTCTTGGGGCCTCAGTTTCCTCATCTCTAAAATGGGGCTAATTCTCCCACAGGGTCATTGTGAGGATTAAAAGGGAAGGTGAGCGCCGAAGCACTTCGCTCAAAGTGAGAGCTCCTTGCATTTCAGCTATGGTAACTCATGGGCTGAAGTCTGAATGAATAAATGAATACAGAAAGTGAAGAGAAGGCAGGAGAGAGTATGAGAGGACAGCGGAAGGTCTTCCTGGGGCCCCCTCTTCATCCTTTGGTGGCCGGCGAGGGCTGGGGACTGTCTGCCTTGCAGACAGACTAACTCTCTCCCTGCGCAGGCTCAGCCTGTTTGATTTCAGGAGGAAGATAAGATGCCTGGGCTGCTTTTTCATCTTTTGTGTCTCTAGGCCCTCCCCCAGCTCACCACCCCCTTGGCAGTTGGGGCCTTCAAAGTTGCTGCTGGCTCCAGATCTACGGATAATCATTTACTGTAATCCTACCCAGGAAAGAAGCTGATAAAGTCCAGATGGAGTGTGAGGTCTTCAAACTCACTTTCTCTGCCCAGATAACGCTGGGGCCTCGCAGGAGACCCCTTTCTCTTGGGGAGAGAGGCGGAGTGGCTGGAGTCGCAGAGCGCATGCAGTTGGGACCGGACTCTCACTTACCAGGGGCGCTCCTTACTTTCCTGGGGCAATGGGGGAGGTGAAGAAGGAGCCCTAGATTCGGAGTCAGATCACCCGAAATCCAATTCTCCCTCTACACTAATTATCATGCCGGCAGGAATCCCCATTTTCCAGGGACTGTTAGGGTTCAGGGATGCACTTTCTGTGGAAAAACCTGGGCTAGGGAAAGGTTCTGGCTGGGGACTGACTCTTGTTTCTGTGAGGGCCGGGCTGGTCTTTCAGACTCCCCCATGTGGCATGTTGCTCAGGAAGGCTCCCCCAGCATCTGAGCCTTAGGATGAAAAGCAGCCCTCGGGAAATAGGAGCCCTGCCCGGGAGTCAAGTAGACTTGGGTTTGAATTAAACTCTCTCATTTACCGGCTGTGTGACCTTCCTCGGGTTGCTGAACCTCTCTGGGTTTCTGTTTCCTCATCTGTAAAGGGCAGGCTAATAATCTCCACATGGGTGGCTGGTTGCAAAGGGTCAGATGAAAGAGCAGACCAGACAGGGTGCTGTGATTAGAAAAATATGTAGAAGGGAGTGGTCACTTCTCTTCTTGCCAAACTGGACCCATGCTCCCCCAAAGTGGAGAGGCTGCATGGTTAGACCTGGCCAGGGTACACTGGGCGGGCTTACCCTAGTGCTGCATTCAAGAGGGCCCGATGTGGGACCTTTGTGATGCGGGACCTTTTGACCCATTTGCTCAAGACCTGACGCCCCGCACCCACCTCCATCCTGCAATCCGGTCTCTGAGCTTCAGGGCCTGACTGCCCAGACTGGGTACAGCTGAGGGGCGTGGGGAGGACGCAGGACACCCTACAAAGGGGCAGGGAGAAGGGCAGGGCTGGGCCCCTGAGGGGAGGCCTGATTTAGCTTGATCCTCTACTCTGACTTATTTTCCTATCCCTTTCTGAGACCCATTATGTAAATCCATCTAGATTTAAGATCTGACCCTACCTACTTCTAAGAGGATTTAGGGTATTTTAAGATTAAAACCCAGAGCAAAAGAAGACTTTTAAAGAGATAGTCTGGTGCTCAATCTCATAATGAGAAAAACAGATTGAAACTACAAGAGATGCCCTTTGTGCCTATCAGATTGGCAGATTTGAGGGCAGATAAGACCCCATGCACGTAAGTTTGCAGGGAAACAGGCATGCTTGCTGCTGGTTGAGCAAGGAAAACATGTGTGGCACCACTTAGCAAGGCCATTGGGTTCTAATGGTTAAAATTCAAGTGTATTGTCCTTCTACCCAGTGATTCTAGAAATTCCTCTCTCATGTATACTTACAAACACCAGCAGAGGCATGAAGACCAGACTATTGGTTGCAAGATCGTATGCTGAGAGAGGTATGGAAACGATCTAAATACCCATTAATCAGGAGCAGGTTAAAAAACTACACTGTAGCTATTTAAAGACAAATAACACAATCTAGGGCAGAACAGTACTGACAATGCACTCCTCAGGGCGCATGTAAAAAGGGGAACACAGATTTGTATATGCACAAATCAGCTTGGAACGGATCACAGATGTTGCTACTGGGGAGGGAAATTGGATGCCTGAGGCTCAGAGGAGAGAGGAAGATTTACCCATTATGATACTTTAAACTGTGAATTTTTTACCATATGGGTGTATGAATTATTAAACCAAGTAAAGACCAAAAGACACCCTTCCCCAAGTAAAAAGCAAGGAAATATCAAGAACCACAAAAAATCCCCACAGAGACTCCATTTGAAATAGAAAGAAATAGAGTGAAATAGAACATGCACAGCAGTTTGCTTAGCCAGACCCTCCATAAACATTTAAATAAATAAATTGTAATTAGCCCAGGAAGCAAGCAGAGTAAATGCTTTCTGGTCCTCAAGCCAAACAGTTTTATAACACTTGGGTAATCTGCTTTGCTGTCAGTTTGCTGATGCAAAGACAAAATGGCCAACAGGCCACATAGCTTGCATTTTCTGACATCACAAGGGCCTTACATTACTCTACAGAGATAACATTTCTCCTGAACCAACAAGCAATTAGCAGTTTCTCCCTTGCTCTCCGGGACCCTTCTGGAGAATCTGAAGTGCCTCGATGTAGCGCATGGCATTTACTCCACTCCGGGTGGAAACACAGTCCAGGTGTGCATGTGACCCTACTGCCACTTGGGGGTGGATTTGTTTCTACCTTTCGGAAGGGAGAAAGGGACTGTGGTAGAGGAATGGATGCTGGAAGAAGAGAACAGAGTTTGAATCCATCCTGGATCCACCTGACTTTAGTAGCTAGTAGACTTTGAACAAGCGGCATACCATTGCTCAACCTCCATCATCCAATCAGTGAAATGGAGCTAATGACTACAAATGGGATACAGCATCCAGCTGGAATCTCTGAGCTTTAATGACTTTTAAATACTCAGTAAGGAGACTCAAGATCTCTCTGCCATTGGTGGAGTGGAATGTTCTCACTTCACCTCAGGTCTCGGTACTGCTCCCCAGAATAGACTATTCTAGGCTAATCTTTCGGAAAGGAACAAAGAATGTATACTGAATGAAAGCACTCACTGATGTGTGTGGTGTCATCTCTGAGCCTCTAATCCCTTATCAGCAAAATAGGCAAAATAACCTTTGTTCAGCGTTGTCGGGATTACCGGGAAGCCTCTGGTCCCGGAACATAGCAGGTACTTTGTTGGCATTGGATACACATTAGATTCTCTCCTCCAGTTTTAGCAATTTTTTAAATTTAAATTCAATTTAGTTAACATATACTGTATTATTAGTTTCAGGGGTAGAATTTAGTGATTCATGAGTTGCATAGAACACCCCGTGCTCATTACATGCGCTCTATTTAATGACCATCGCCCTATTACTTGATCTCCAAACTTTTTGTTTCCCCAAGAATTAAGAAGAGAGAATGATTCTGGGCCAATGACTTTTTCCCTTCATGCCTCCCCTAGTATAGTAAATTTCCATTGCAATTACAATGACTATCCAGGAGCCCCAGTGGTGCAATCGGTTAGCGCGTGGTACTTATACAATGACTATCCTGCCCTTGGACTAATGGAGAATATCCAGCTCGATTCAGACACGAAAGTGCATTTTCCCTGGAAGAAACAGCCAAACCTGATTATGTGCAGCAGCTATGAATTACACTGTAGAGTATTGACATTATTTTCCAGTTTCTGCCCATAAAACATCCAGTAAAAACTCAGCCAGGTTAAACTATAACCTACAGAGTTGAGGATTTTTCAAGCAAATGGTGCCATGGGCCCATGTTGTTTTGTCCCTAGGAGAGTTATATTGTATCAAGATGTTTTTGGCTGCAAGTAACAGCCGACCTACTGGAGGTCTAACTGGTACAGAGTGGGCTCTAGAGATGGCTGACTCAGCAGCCAAATGATGACATCAAAGACTCAGGTTCCTTTTATCTTTCTACTCTGCCGTCTGTAGGGCCAGCTTCAGCCTCCAACTGGTAGCAAGATGGTTGTTGTGGATCCAAGGTTCTATCTAAACACTGCAACTGTGCGGGGAAGAGAGACCATCGCTTTCCCTAGTTCCATTTTAGGAGTAAAGAAAAATTTCTTGGAAGTCGCTCAGTAGACTTTGTACATCCTACTAGCCAGAGTTGAGTCATATGCTCTTTCCCAAACAAATCATGGAAAAGGGTTAACTTTGGACCCATTGTGTTCACCCCTGGAGGTGGGAACTGGGATGGATGCTGGGGTAAAAACAATGGTATCTCAAACATTATCATGGGCAGACAGAACTTAAGGTGGCTCCCCATGATCCCTTCCTCCTCCACACCATTGTGTAAGTGCCTCTCCTTGAGTGTGGACAGGACCTATGATTTAGCTTCAAGCAGTAGACTATGACGAAGGTAATGAGACATCACTCCTGTGATTGTATCAGACTGCATAAGATTCCATCTTGCTAGTAGACTCATTCTAGAATGACACACTCTTTGCTGGCAGCCATATTAGAAAGCCTATGTGTCCAGGAACTGTAGACAGCCTCTAACTGCCAGCAAGAAGTGAGGCCCCTGTCTTCCAATCACAAGGAAATAATTCTGCCAACAATCCAAATTTGGAGGCAGATTCTTCCCCTGCAAGCCAGCGGATGAAACCACAGCCCGACTGACACCTCAGCTGCAGCCTTGTGAGGTCCTATGCAGAGGACACAGCTGAAACACACATCTGTGCTGTGTTAAGCTGCTAAGTTTGGGGCAATATGCTATACAGCCACAGATGACACATATGGCCGGTGTTTTCCTTGTTTTAAGGAGATTGAAAAAAATTAATTTTCTTAATAATCTGTGCCAATTAGGGAGAAAATAACTTTTCCTGGAGAAGTATGCTTGGAAGAGCTTGAGATAAAGCTTTATTTCTCGAGGATCCAGGTGGCATTAGGTGCAAGTCCCCAGGGGAGGTGGGAAGCTACTCTCTGGCAAAGGTAGAAAAGAGTTTGAGTTTCCAGGACACTTTGGGATCTAAGATGGTGACAGGGGAGAGTACTGGGTTCAGGAGTTCCTGGAGGCAAAAGCTTCTTGAAACCCAAATCCTCAGTACTGGTTGAGTGGGGTGAAGTAGTTTGCTAGAGTAGCATAAACTATGTGACCTAGACAACCAAGTGTAGTGTCCGAAGGCTCTGGAGCCTGGAAGTTTGGGGTCGAAGAGACAGCAGGGTTTGTTCCATGTGAGGCTGGGATGGACAGTTTGTTCATGCCTTTCTCCTGGCTTCTGGTGGCTTGTGGACAACTTTTGGCATGCCTTGGCTTATAAAAGCATCTCCCCAATCTGTCTTCTTCTTTACATGGCATCCTCCCTAAGTGTGCGCGTCTGTCTCCAAATTGTGCCTTTTAATAAGAATACCAGTCACATTGGATTATCATATTGGATTAGGAATCCACCCTGCTTCATTATGGCCTAAATACTTTGCATCACCCTTGTTCCCAAAAAAGGTCACATTTGAGACACTGAGGATTAGGATTACAACATAGGAATTTTGCAGTGGACACAATTCATGGGGGCTAGTAGAAATCTGGGTAGAACTAGATTTTCATCAGCTCTGATTTTGAGGCATGCAAAGGTAATTTAATTTCATTTGAAGAGGTTGCTAGGCCCCCAGCTGACATCCATGTGAAGAAACTCCCTAGGGGCTATCCAACAAATGCTCAGAAATGACATGCATTCCTAGGAGAGGTCGCTTCTTCCAGGACATTCTGCAAAATTCTCATTTCCTTGAGAACCATGACTCCTGATAGTTCATGGCCCCTCAATGTCATGGTTTAACCATGACTTGGCTCTCTCCTATCCAGTGGCAAAGAGAAAGGCCTCTGGACTTTCTTCCTTTTGATGAGAAAAGAATCTTTGCAGATTAAGTCTGCGGTGAACACCGGCTTCCCTGGAGAGGAAGCTGGATGTGGGGACACTCCTGGGCACTACCATCAAAAGCTTTCTTTCAGCGATGAGGAACATGTGGGCATTTCCCTGTCCTTCTCCTATCTTAAAATCCAGCCACCAAGCCAACAGGTATAGCTGACTATAATTAATAGTCCACATGTCCTTTTAAAAAGCACTCATGTTAAGGCCCTCTAATTGACTAATTATTCTTATTCTTATAATTTTTGTGTGTGTGTGTGACAACACAGACTAAAAAATGGTATTTCAATGGGAGAGTGTGGCAAGGCTTATTCAATCCTCAACAATTCAATTCAGAAGTATATACTCTGGAGAGAGGTGGTGTCCCTGGGTAGAAAGCGGAAATGGTAGAAAACACTGTTATTCTTGTCTCTCTGAAAAATGACTTATACACAGATTGATTTCTTTCTTCCTCCCCTACTTCCCCTTCTTCTGCTAGCATATGCCAGGAACTGGATCCCTAGAATGTTTGAGCTGGAATGGTATGAGAGACTAGGTAACAACACAACTTTGAGAAAAACAAAATTCTCAATTTGTTGGATCCAAATCCAGCCTTATGGTTACTACACAATGGTACCATGTCATCCCACATATTCTGGGATGAAATGACCCATGTTGGTTTTTGCCATGAGAGCTCTGAAGGCCATTCCCTGCTCACCACCCAGCCCTCCTGCTGTCTCTCCAAATGATCAGCTGATCAACAGGCTGGCTTCCAGCTTAGCTTCTTAAGACTCTAGATTTGTCTGTCTCTCTGTTGTTTGTCTATCTTACTAAATCAAGATGCGTTTCTAACGGCCAGCAACTTTCATGGTCCACGTGGTGTGGACCTGGATGGAGACAGAGAAAGGGCCCCATGGCAAGGGCCGCTGTGGCACATCTCTTGAAATAAAATAAAGTTATGTAGTCCAGGTGCCCCACATTCAGATGGTCACGTAGCACGAAGCTGCAGGCTGAGTGGAACGGTCAACAGCCCGAACTTAGGTTTCTTGCAAACATGGTAGCCAGGACTTGCCTCCTTCCAGTATCTACCATATTGGACAGCAGTGGATGGAGGCAGTGGCAAAGAGGATCATGACATAATGACGGCAAGACAACCAGAGAAACAGCATCATCATCATCAGCAGCAGCAGCAGCAGCAGCAATAAACAGCAAAACCTTTGAGTTCGGTAGTAAAAGCTGATGGATCTTAATTTCTGATTTCAGATTCTTTGGACACGTGGTTCAACTTCAGTGACTCTGAAGAGAGTGGCCGCTCAAAGCCATCGACAGGTTAGCACAGAGCTCTCAGCTACTGCCAGGGTATCACAGATTATTTTGCCAAAACTCGATGTCCCGTGGCACTGTGCAGAGCTCTCCAAAGCCGTGAGTCCCTGGCATGTTAACAGCACACAGGCTTAGCGGAGATGATTCTGGAATACAGTGTGTTCTAGGTTCGCCACTTAGTCCTGACTTACAGTCGTGCGGATTTACCTACTAGGTGTCAGTGCAAAAATAGTTCCCCTCCCTCAGTTTGCTCTCAGTCACAATTCCCTTCTTGGTCCCAGCTGGACAGGAAAGGTATTAGCAGCTGTGCTCTTTCGCAATAACTTTGGAGTCAGGTTCAAGTGTGGATTCCAGCCCTGCCACTCCTAGCCATGTGATTTAACACACATTTCTTGACCTCCTCCTCCACCTGTTAAATGGGGATAATAATGGCACCCAGCTTAGGGCTTGTGCGGATGAAAGGGAATGATGGATGGACAGGGTGTAGTGCAGTGTCTGGGAGATGAGGGTGGCTCATAAATGATTCCCTTTCTGGAGGCCCCTCCAAGAGAGGACTGGATTCGGGGTCTCACAGCTGCAAATCGCTGCAGACTCGCCTTTCCACCAGTGCTTCAAAAGCTTTCATGTGGTAAGAGGTCCCCTGGGGAGTTTGCAAAAAATGCAGATTTCCGGATTCCACTCCTAGACAGTTTAACTTAGCAGATTTGGATTGGGACCCAAGCATTGCTGCATTTTAACCAGCATCCCACGTGATGCTGTTACCCGAAGTCTGCGACACACTCTTGGGAAACCTCTACACACAGTGTGTTAAGAAAGAAGAAGCATGTCATGTCTGCCTGCCTCTCTTTTCTTTCTCTAGGGTTGTCATGGCCCATGGCAAGGGCCGCTGTGGCACATCTCTTGAAATAAAATAAAGTTATGTAGTCCAGGTGCCCCACATTCAGATGGTCACGTAGCACGAAGCTGCAGGCTGAGTGGAACGGTCAACAGCCCGAACTTAGGTTTCCTGCAAATATGGTAGCCAGGACTTGCCTCCTTCCAGTGTCTACCATATTGGACAGCAGGTCCAGCATCGCCATGTTTTCTGGTTTTTTTTTGTTTGTTTGTTTTGCAAAGGAGTCAAAAATTGTACAAATTAGGATGAAATCTAATTTTTACTACTCAGAAAACTAGACAATAATTTAAAACAATTTTTACACTCATGTGGGCCAAACAAAACATGTCTTCGCCCCTATCGTGGCCCCCGGCCTGCCAACTGGCCGCCCTAAGGCTAATCCCTCCTTATCTGGTGGACGGAGAAACTGGGGACCAGAAACGGGTGGGGGAGCTGCCAAAGACCAAGCAGCCCAGGGGAGTCTTGGAGGAGGACTGGACTCTGCTTTTGCTCTGCAGTGCTCAGTGCTCAGTGCTCTTCCCTGGGCGCAGAGAATGCGACCCTGCCCCGGAAGCATGGCAGGCTTCCTTCCGGGCAGATCTCCAGGCTGCTCGGGCTAAGCTCCCTGATCCGGCTCCACCACCAGCCGGGGGATCGGGAGAAGGCCTCTGGGCCGAGGCAGAGCCTGGAACTTAGCTTACTCATCCTTCTGCTGCCACCTTCTTTGATGTCTTGATGTTCCAGTTCTGGCACCCCGTGAGGCAATGGCACCAGGCTGCCTGCCCCAGCAGCCTCCTCACACCAGAACAGCTCTTGGCAGGGCTTTCCGGGCACTTCAAAGGTGGAAAATTGCCCTGGGATAGCTTCTCGAAGGCGCCTTCCCAGTGTGAGCGCTGCGAGGGGAGAATGGAGATCAAAGTGGGGCCAGCCTTCGGTTATGGGGAAAATGATGGGCAGGCCGGCTCTCTGCTGAGCAGGGGGGCTTGGAAGGGCGCTGGGGGCTGTCCGGAGTCCACGTACTTGGAACCAGAAGGCAGACTTACTCTTCACTCCAGTCCCCCCTTCTGGGTATGACCAGGGACTGTGACGACTAAGCTTTCTTACCATGTCTCCTGAGCCCGTGGCCCTCTCTTTGGTTCTCCTGGGCCTCCTCAGGCTCAGCCCTGTGTCCTGAAGAGGAGGAAGCACTGGGTCCCACCTGTTGGAAGCCGGTGATTGTGCGAGGGCAGGGCAGTAGGCCAAGTGCTGATAAATCTCTTCCTCCTGGGAAGCACCAGGCAGCGCCCCAAAAGGGGAAGTGATCTGTGGGCCAATCTGCTAATGATTTATTGCTGGGTCCTCAGGCCTGGCACCGTGGCAGTGGCTGCAGCCGGCCTGTCTGGAGAATCTTCCCGGGGGCTATCAGGGAGCTTGAGGTAGGAAATCAAGCCCCCAGCTGCCAATCGCCAGCCGCTGCTATCCTCATTGCCAGGAAAGGGCGGCGTTTGTTTGTTTTGTTTTCTAAAAGAAGCAGGCTGCAAAGCAGTGGTCTAAGGAAGGCATCCGGACAGGACTAGGACTGGGTGGGGGGTATTGAGCGACGCCTTGGCGCTCAGCTCCGGGGCCGACGCGGTGCTGTCCAAAGGGATGGGGACTCAGCACTGAGCACCCAGACAGAGGAGCTCTGCCCCGGCTCACCCACTGCTCCCAGCCAGGGTGTCCCCAGTCAGGAATTCATTCTTTGTAAAGGGTAATAGAGGCCCACGGTGAAAATGTCAAGCTGGCTTGAAATCAAAAAGTGGCTCTCTCCCCATTTCCAGTCTCACTCCTAGGAAAAAGTACCCCATGTCTCCTGTTCTAGAGAACAAGGAGGAAGATACACTCTTCTTTCACTTGTTTCCGTTTAGCGTAGCTTCCTATCTTGGGGACTGGGCCAGTTCTAGCAGCTGCTGCTGATGCCCCGTTGCGTGGAAGCGCCAGAAGGCGTTCTTCAGTTCTCTGGGGACGACCTTTCATTACTTCCAGTTTTTCACTCTGATAATCAGTGACAATGAACATTTGTATAGCATACAGTGGGCCACTTGTTTGTGCGTGTCTCTGGATGTCTCTTAAAACTTGTACCAAGTGTATGTAAAACTCTTTTCTCAGTAACACTTTGAGGGAGGGACGATGGCACCCATTTTCTAGATGAAGAACATAAATGAGGAAAGTGATTTTCCCCGGGTCACAGTTCTGGCATTTGAGCAATCATTCATTCAACAGATGCCGATGGAATATGACTACTGTCTTTGCAGGCACAGTGCGAGACCCGTGAAGAGTGGACGGCTAAAGTCCTGATCTCCCGGCGCTTACAATCTAGTGGGGGAGCTTGTGTATATGTCTGAACTCTACTAAGCGTTTCGAGGAAAAAGTCATGGTGTTACAGGGAAATGGCTAGTGGACTGAGTATAGCGTGTGCAATCTGAGAAGGCTGCACGTAAGCCAAGATGTTGTCACAGATGGAATGTTTATGTTCTCCCAAAAGTCATATGCTGGAACCCAGTGCCCCATGTGCTGGTATATGGAGGAAGGGCCTCGGGAGGGTGATTAGTGATTAGTACCCTTAAAAAAAGAGACCCCAGGGAGCTACACTGTCCCTTCTGCCTTGTGAGGAGGGAATGTGAAGGTGGCCATCTATGAATCAGGAAGTGGGTCCTCACTAGACATCGAATCTGCCAGCCTCTTGATCTTAGCCTCCTGGCCTTCAGAACTGTAAGAAATAAATTTCTGTTGTTTATGAGTCACCTAGTCTACAACATAATATAGGTACTAAATATATATATATATATAAATATATATGTATTTAGTATAGCAGTATAGTATAGCACATATATATTTATATTTAATACTAATATATAATATTAAGTATATATAGTACTTATAATAATATTTATATATATAATTCTCTCTCTATATATGTATATATATATAAAATATTATGCTGTAATAGCTAAATAGACTAAGACAGAAGGGAATGAGGAGCAGGGCTTAGCAGGGTGAGATTGTGAAAACAATAAGGCTCCAGGCAGAGAGAAGAGCACATGCAGAGGCCCAGGGTGGGAACGTTTCCTCCTGTAGTGTTCAGGGCTGGGTAGCAAATCAGTGTGGCTGGGGGATGTGAGCACAAGGGCAGAGGGAGAGAGGCAGCTAGTGGAATGGGTAAGGGTCTAGATAGATAGGGCCTCAAGGACCATAGGGAGGCATTTTGGATGTGTCCAAATGCAAGGGGAGTACACTGGGACCAGAGAAGCTATTTTGTTGGGCACCCTGAAGATACCATAGCAGAACCTGGAATAAAAGCAAACTAGCCTCTAGCAGAGTTTTGACCTTTTAATAAGAACAGTAAAGATAACAATGAGTTAACATTTATTGAATGTGTACTATGTGCCTGCCACTGTGCTTAGTATTTTTCACATTACCTAGCTTACTTGTCGTAACAACCCATTTGAGGTAAGTACTATTGCTTTCGTTCCCCTTTTAGAGATGAGGAAACTGACAAGCGAGATTAAGTAATTGGCCAACAGTTGAGTACATTTGTCATGGTGCATTTGGCAAGATAGACCACATCTTGGGTCATAAAACAAATCTCAATAAATTTAAAAGGATCTGGGACACGGGTTGCTCAGTCAGTTGAGCATCTGCCTTCGGTTCAAGTCATGATCCCAGCATCCTGGGCTTCCTGCTCAACAAGAGTCTGCTTCTCTCTCTCTTACTCCATCTCTCACTCCCTCTGCCACTCCCCACTGCTTGTTCTCTCTATCTTTCAAATAAATAAATAATAATATCGTAAAAAATAATAAAATAGGGGCACCTGGGTGACTCAGTTAGTTAAGCGACTGCCTTTAGCTCAGGTCATGATCTTGGAGACCTGGGATCGAGCCCCACATCAGGCTCCCTGCTCAGCGGGAAGCCTGCTTCTCCCTCTCTCACTCCCGCTGCTTGTGTTCCCTCTCTGGCTGTGTTTCTCTCTGTCAAATAAATAAATAAATCTTTTAAAAAATAAATTTAAAAGGACCAAATGATACGAAGTGTTTTCTGACCACAACGGGATTAAATGAGAAACCAATAATAATATGATATCTGCGAAAACCCCAAATATCTGGCAATCAAGCAACACATTGCTAAGTAATTCACTGACTGAAGATGAACTCACAAGGCAAATTAGAAAATATTTAAAATATACAACAAAAATATGATATATTAAAATTTGTGCAGTGCAGCTAAAGCAGTGTTTAGAGGAGAAGTTATAGCTTTATTTTTTTAAAAAGATTTTATTTATTTATTTGACAGAGAGATTGACAGTGAGAGGGGGAACACCAGCAGGGGAAGTGGGAAAGGGAGAATCAGGCTTCCTGCTGAACAGGGAGGCCGATGCGGGGCTCAATCCCAGGGCCCTGGAATCACGACTTGAGCCAAAGGTAGATGCTTAACGACTGAGCCACCCAGGCACCCCACCAAGTCACAGCTTTACATTCTTATATTAGAAACCAAGATATATCTAAAGTCAATGACCTAAGCTTCCCCCTTAAGAAAACAGGAATAAACAATAGAATAAACTAAATCTAAAGAAGGAAATGATAATAAGAGCAGAAAATGATGAAATACAAGACAGAGAGATAATACAAAAAATTAACAAAGTCTAAATTTTGTTTTCTAAAAATTGTCAACAAAGTTAATAAACTTCTAACTAGACTAATAACAAAAATGCTTGTCATCAGTATCAGAAACAAAAAATGATTATTATCACAGGTCCCATAGATTTTAAAAGGATAGTAAGAAAATATTATGAGCAGGTTTATGCCAACAAATTTGATAAATCTGTTGAAATAGATGAATTTTCTGAAAAATAAAACTAATCAAAACCGATAAAGAAATACAAAATTGAAATAGCTGCATGTCTATTAAAGAAATTGTATTTGTTATTAAAAACATTTATAAAAAGAAAATATCAGGTCCAAATGGTTTCACTGGTAAAGTCTATCAAATATTCAAAGAAGAAATAGCACCAGTATTACACAAATATTTTCAAAATATAAAGAAGGAAGGATTACTGCCTGACTGCTTTGTGAGTCCAGTTTATCCTTAATACCAAAACCTGGCAAAGACATTATAAAAAAAAAATCAACAAAGAAAATTACAATCCAATATTCCTCATAAATATAAACACAAAAATCCCTAACAAAATAAAAGCAAAATTGAATCCAACAAAATTGAATCCAACAACATATAAAAATGATAATACATTATGACTAAGTAGGGTCTAGCCCCAAAATGAAAGTTTGGTTTAATCTTTAAATGTAATTCAGCAAAGTAATGGAATAAAGGAGAAAAAAATATAATTATTTCAATAGAAAAAAAATTCGCCCATTCCAGATAAAAACTCATAGTAAACTAGAAATAGTAGGGAACTTTCTTAAACTACTAAAAAGCATCTACAAAAAAAGAATCTACAGGTAACATCATACCTAATGATGGAAGACTGAGTTGTTTTCCTTGAGATCTGGAGCCAGGCACAGATGCCTGCCTTCACGACTTCTGTTCAACATTATTCTAGAAACTCAAGCCACTGCGATAGGGCAAGAAAAAGAAATAAAAGGCATAAAACTCAGGAAGGAAAAAATAACTATCCCTGCTTGTAGGTGCTGTAATTTATGAAGAAAAATCCAAGGGAGTCTGAAATACAACTATGTGAACTAATAAGTCAATTTAGCAGTGTTGTAGTGTATAAGATTAATATACAAAAATTAATTGTATCCTTCTCGTCTAGTGTCAAACAGTTGATGAAATTAAGAATGTAATCCTATGTATAAGGACCAACAAAAAATACTGAAGAAATCCAACATAAGACATCCAGAACGTCTGCACTGAAAACTATAAAGCATTGCTGAGAAAAATTATGAAAAACTAAAATTACTGGAAAAATGTCATGTTTACAGTCTGCAAGACTCAATATTATTAAGAAGGCACTTTTCCCTAAAGTAGACTGTGCAATCCCAATAAAAATTCACCAGGTTTTTTTTTTTGTTTTTTTTTTTTTTAGTGGGAATTGACAGATGGATTCTAACATTTATGTCAAAATAACAAAGGTGTAGAATAACAGCAATGATTTTTTGAGACGAATCAGATAACATATCCTATTTGTTTTTGAGACTTATTGTAAAGGGACAGCGATCAGGGTAGTTTTGGTATTAGGCAAAATACAAGCATGTCGATCAATGGGACAGATTAGAGAGTCTATAAATAGACCCACATGTCTTTGGTCAATTGTTTTGACACGGGTGCCAAGGCAATTTTGTAAGGGAAGAAAAGTCTTTTCAACAAATGGTGCTAGATGCCCATGTGGGGGGAATGTGAACACTGACACTTAACCCACATCGTACATTAAAATAATGATTCAAAACAGGTTATAGAGCCAAATATAAGACTTGAAATTATAAAACTTCTAAAGGAAACCATAGAATATTCTTGCAACCTTAAGGTAGGAAAAGTTTCTTAGTTAGAACGCAGCAAGTACAAACCATAAAAAAACCCAAAACCAAACAAATAAACAAAACCAGTTAAACTTTGATTAAAATAAGAATCTTTTGTTCTGTGAAGGAATGATGAAGAAATTACAAAATAAGTCACAGAGGAAGTGAGAGGAAATGTTTATGACACATATATCAGAAAAGGGATCTGAATTAAGAATAAAGAGAACTCTGACAACTGAATAATAAGAAGACAAAAATACCAATGAGAAAATGGGCAAAAGATTTGAACAGAGTCTTCTTAAAAGAAAATATGAGAAAGAAGATATCAGGGGCAGGCACATGAAATGACAGTGAGATACCGCTGGAACCCCAGCAGAATGGCCCAAATCAGTGGTGTGCTGGTAAAGGTTTAATAACTAGCTCTGGCTGGAGTGGGGGATGCAGGAAGCCTGATGAGGAGTGTTTGCTGATTTCTATGGTGTAAGTACTCCCACGTCAATTTCAGCTACCTTTAAGAAGATGTTACTGAATCCAGAGTTGGGAATTGATGATACGACCAGCTGGTGGGAGGTGGCACAGCACCGGCTAAAATGTTTAAAACTGACCCTACTAAGTGTTCATGGGGTTGTGGGCCAGCCAAAACTCTCCTACCCTGCAGTTGTGGGTGTAAAATGGGAAAACCACTTAGCAAAAAAGATGAAACATGACTTGGATTAAACATCGTGCTCTTTCACGAACTAAGCATACCCAGGTTCCCAGCAGCTTTATTTCTAATAGCCCCAAACTGAAAACAACCCAAATGTCCACCAGCCAATGACATACTGTGGCATATTTATATAATGGAGTATTAATCAGCAACAGAAAGGAACGAGCTATTGATACATGAACCATATGGATGAATCTTAAAACTGTGTGAATGAAAGAAGCCAGACAAGAAAGGTACATGCTGTATGATTCAATATAAAGTAGTTTTTTTTTTTTTTTGAACAATGCAAACAAATCTACAGTGACAGAAAACACATCAGTGTTTGCCTAGCGAGAGGATGGAAGGAAGGCTGGATTACAGCGGGTGCAAAGTAATCTCTCATGGTCAATGAAATGTTTATAATTCTGGTAACGGGAATAGATTCATGGGTGTACCCATATGTCAAAATTGATCAAACTGCACATTTTAAATATGTGTTATTTCATGTACTTCAGTCACATCTCAATAAAGTTTAAAAAAACATTTAAAAAAGTGCAGCCTTTAGACTTGACCCCAAAGCTCAGGGATGGGAAAACTGTGGGACGAGCTGGTTTTGCAGTTTCACAAGCTCCTCAAATGATTCTTATAAAGTCTGAGACTGACCGAAAAAGAACCTTCAAATTTGTGATGTTTAGCTTTCAAGATGGATAAAGGAAGGTGTGCTTACATGTCAAAACGGAGCATGAGAAGCTTTGATTGTAGCCTTTGCACTTTCCAGCTTTCCTGGCTTGTGCCAGGCACTCTCCTGTGCACAGAAATGTGCATGGCATTGCCCCGCTTGGACGAGGCCAGGATGGGGAAGTTGACTCTCAGTGCCGCAGGAAAACTACAGAACTAGGATCCCATCTTGTTTCCACCCCTTCCTAGCAGGGTGACCTCTGCACATATCTGTCTCTATCAATTATCTCTCATGCATCCAAGGCACTCCAAGAAGTTGTAACTCCAAACAACTGCTATCATTTTTTGCTCAGGAGCCCCACAGTGCGGGCTGGGCTCAGTGGGGATGCCCAGCGTGTGCCTCACGTGGGGGGTCCTCTGGGGTGCTCCGCTGAGGTTGAGTCAACTACTTCCAAGCCACTTGGAAGTTGGTGTCACCGGGGAGCTGGCAGAGCTCTAGTCTGAAGCCTCTGTCCCTCTCCCTAAAGATCTTTCCATGTGCTGTCCTTTGGAGTTCTTAGATCACAATGTCTGGTTTCCAAGAGGGAGTATTAAGGGAGCCGGGCACAAGTTGTAACCCCTTTGATGATCTAGCCTTAGGTCCCGAAGTATTGCCTGGCTCAGCTGACTGACTTCATCCTTTAATGCCTTCCCTCTTGTTCACCCTCTTCCAGCCACACGGTCTTTTTGCCTAGAACCAAGTGTTTTCCTGCTTCAGTGTATTTGCACCCGCTGCTGCTTCTGCCGGAAACACTGCCTGCACCCCTAGATCTGCACAAGACTGTCTCCTTGTCATCATTCAGGTCTCAGCCAAGCGTCATCGCCTCAGCGAGCTCTTCCCTTCTGACCCTCTTCCCTTCCTACCCCTGCAACTCCTGCCAGCACTATTCAATATAACTTTCTGCCACAATGAAAATGTGCTTTATGTGTGTTGTTCAGTGTGATAGATACTGCCCATGAGACAACTGAGCACTCAAAATGTGGCAAGTCTCACTGCAAGGCTGGATTTACTGTTTGTTGAATCTCAATAAACTTTAAATTTATACACATAGTTAGTTGCTGCTATATCAGCAAGCTCATTATCACACTCAAGAACATTAACACCGACACAATATCATTATCCGATATTGATGCCATTATCTAATTATATCGTCTGTATATTGTCAATAGTCTACACTCAGGTTTCATAAATTGTCCCAATAATGTCTTCCATGCAACGCTTTTTATGACCTGGGATACAATCCAAAGGCTTGTGTCTGTGTTTGTTTGGTCTTCTCGTTCGTCTTTAATCTGGAACAGTTCTTAGCCTTTCTCTGTCTTTCATGACTGTGGCATTTTTGAAGAATGCTAGTCAGTGGTTTTGAGAAATGTCCCTGACTTTACATTCGTTCACTTGCTTCCTGATGATTAGATGCAGGTCATGAGATTTTGGGCAGGATTGCCATTTAGTTATATGTTCTTGGCGCTTTGAGTCGGAAGGTACGTGATGTCAGTTTGTCCCAAGAAAGCAGTGCATTCTCCAGCGTTCTCCATTGTGAACATAACATTTTTCCTCCTCTTGACGATTCATAACTAATCCATAGGGACATCTTTGAGACCATGCTAATACCCTGTTTCTCATCACATTTTCCCTCACTGATTTTAGCATTCATTGAGCATTATGCCTGAATTAGGTATTATAAGGGAGTTGCAAAATTAATATTTTTCTCCTTTTTTCTTCTGTATTTATTAGTTGGTATTCTGCTTCAAGGAAAAGCTTTTTTTCCTTTTTTTCCTTTTTTCGTTTTCTATATTTATTTGTTTGTCTGAATCAGTATGAACTCATGGATTTCATTCAATGTATGAATTCATTTTGATACTATAATTGATCCAGATCAGGCCGGTTAGGGCTCATTTAAACTCCTGTCTAGGTTCTTTTGATGTGTCCCTATCAATCTTTGAGCTTTTCTTACTTTCTGGTCTGATAAGATGCTCCAGGCTTATCTTAATTTATCTGTTTATTTAGTTAAATGTTTATTAGCTGTTTTTCCCTCACTAGAAGATAAGCTCCTCTCTTTACCTCATTCTTCACACTTAAATCATCAGGTATAAATTGGCCAACAGAAGTCTTAGAAATATATTTCTAGAACTAATGAGGATTATTCTGCAAGAAGCTTTGTGTCATGCATTTCTTAGCTGTATGTTCATAAAAACAGGGTGTGGAACCAATGAGGCAGCATGGACGGTAAAGAACACAAGCCATGGAGGTAGTAGGTCTTCCCACATTCCCCTCTAAACTTCATCCCTCAGTAACTGCTGACCTTGAACAAGTCACTTCTCTCTGAGGCTCAGTTCCATCATTATCAAAATGGGTCATCGCAAACAGTACCAAGTCACATGGTTGTTTTCAGGATGAAGAGAAGATACCTAGAGTGCTTAGTGTAGGACTGGAACATGGTAGCTGGCCAATGAATAGTAGCTATTATTATTAGATACATTTTCTCATCTAACCTTTCTGGCAGGTCTGTGACATATCTCCATTTGTAGATAAAGAACTGAGGTTCAGAGTGGCTAACAAACTAAGCCATGGTCACACAGCTACATGGTGAGAAAACCCAGGTAGGAACAAAGAGAAGGGCTTCTCTAGTTTAGTGAAGCATGAGAGCTGGCCCAGGCAAAGCAGGGCCCTTTCAAACGCAGCCTGGCTATGCAGGCCTCCCTCCCCCTGTCTCCCCAACGCCGCACAGCATAGGGGGAGTCACTGCTCATTGTACAGTGAGGAAGGGACCAGTGCCTGACAAAAGAGTGACAGGCCTTTTACGACCAGAGGTTCATCAGTGACACCATAAACCATATGTTGTTAGACGGAGAAAGGTGGTGGAATAGTGGTTAAGGTCATGAACCTGAGTTAGACCCCCATCTTGGGCGGGAGGTCTTGGGGAAATTACCTAACCTCTCTGGTTTCAGCTTATCTATAAAATTTCAGGGCGTTTGCACTGGCTGTTCCCTCTGCCTGCAATGCTGTTCCCCCCACCCACATAGTCAACCCCTTTATCTCCCTCCTATCTTTATGCCAGTCCCTGAGGCCTACCTTGATCAACCGACCTGAAAATGAAATTCATCCCCTTTTCCTCACTCTCTTTTCCCCATGGCACTGATCACCATCTCATGCTGTACCATTCACTTATTTATTATTTGCATCACTCATTGCTTTCCCACCTCAATGGAATGTCCCCTCTATGGGAGCAAGGGTTTTGCTCTGTCTGGGTCACAGCTACAGTTGCTAGCACTGAGGAAGCATCTGGAAATAACACTAGCTAGGGAAACATTCCTGGTTGTTGTCAGTGTAAACAAGTCACACCACTGGGCTAAATTGTAAGGAAATGTTCAAAACAAGCAATGCTATCAGGTCACGCTGATGTTTAAGACCCTCTGGAATTCATCATGGTTTTAATGTGAAATTCCTACCATTGTTCTTGTAGCCTATAGCTTCCCAATAGACCTGGGACTTCCCAGGCCACTAGCCCGCATAGCCTCCCCTGGCAGCTCTCGGGCCTAGCCCAGTGGAGTCAGAATAAGCCACAGAACAAAACCCACAGGGGATTCTCCTGCTCAACCAAGTTGGAGAAGCGCTAACTTACACCACCTTCTTCTTTTCTGGCATCTCTCTTCTAGCTCTCCAAATCTTCATTCCTCGTTCTCCCCGCCGCCCCCCCAGCTTCTATCTTGACTCACAGGCCCATTTCAAGTTGGCTTCTATTTCTCTGAGGGAACTTCCCACATTCCTCTGTCCTTTCTTGAAGATATCTGTCTACACACTTTGTCTCCTTATGGCCCCCTTCATCAGACCGTAAGCTTTTTGAGGACCAGGCCTTCCCCTACTTATCTCCAGATCCCACTGCCTCCACCTGCCTTAACTTAATAAGGATCTGTCCTACTGGCAAATGAATCATTTGATGTCTTTGTCTCCTTTGTTTATTCTAAGGATTTAAAGATGTTTCACACAATAGTACTTCCATGGATTCTTAGGTCTTAAACTGCATGCTTTCTAAGGACAGGACCTATTCGGTCTTCTCAAGGACCCAGACTAACTTTTGTTATATTAAGGGAACACCGAGTCCAGCCCAAGTGCCAGTGCCCAGGTGCAGTGGCTGTCAGGGAAATAAATGGGATGAAGACACAATTTCTGGAAATGAACACACTGTCTTGTGAAGGGGATAGAGCCTCCCCACCCGGACACACTCGCAGGGGATTTCTTTGTACCATCATCCAGATCAGCAGAAAACAGTCAAAATGTCCACCTGCAGGAAGAAAAAAGCCATGGTACAGCTATGCTGTAAAATTCTGTTCAGCAGTTTTTGAAGAGAATGAGATAAATAAAGGGCTACTGCCTGGGAAAGTATTTGATGAACAAATACAGAAACAGCTTGCAGAATACATGCTAATAATGAATCTTGGAACACTGAAAAAATAAAATAAATCATTAAAAAAATAGAGGCCAAAAAAAAAAAAAAGAGAGAGAGAGAGAGTATGTGCTATTTGATACCAAGGCTATCTTAAATATAAACTTGTTGGTATTGAACATGTACAAAAGGACTGAAAGGATACACACAAATTAATAATAGTAATCAAAGGAGACTTTAGCCTTCTCTGCATTTTTTTAAATATGGAGAACACATATATGTATTATTTGTGAAATTATAAAATACATAATAATTTAAAAATGTAAAAATATTACATTCAAATAATATTAAATTCAAACAAATTCAGGTAAAAAATAGGGGCCCCTGGATGGCTCAGTCAGTTAAGCATAATGTGAAATTGATGATAATTAATTGTTCTCGGTTTCAGCTCAGGTCATGATCTTAGGGTTGTGGGATCAAACCCTGTGCAGGCTCTGTGCTCCGTAGGGAGTCTGGTGGAGATTCTCTCCCTCTGCCTCTTCCCACCACCCCTGCTCTCTCTCTCTCTCTCTCTCTCTTTCCAATAAATAAATGAATCTTTAAAAAAATTTCAAGAAAAAAATAAAATGAGGCAATGTGACCAGAACTGGGAGGTAGGGAGATAGCAGGGGCTTTGGAAACTAAATGTGGCCAAGTTACCCATTTTATGGATAACTCAACTGAGATCCAGACTCTGCTGGTTAAGTGACTTGCTTAGACTCGCACAGTTACTAGATGATGTAGGCCAGCTGGACCACAAGGGCTCTGCACCAAGGGTGGAGAGGTCCCCGAGTGGGGGAGGGGGATGAGGAGGAAGGGTCCCAACCCCACCAGGCTAGATGCGCCCCCATATGTCTGAGTCTGATCTCATTAATTCTTTTTAAAATGAAGACTGTGTGTCTTGTTCCAAGACTCCCTTCCCAAAGATGATGGAGACATGGAAGTTTCGTCTTTCCCTGAGGGCAACCACCTCCCCCTTGCTCCTTTTTATCTGTTTCCTACAAATGTAGATCTTTGATGCTGACATCTGCTACAATGTTGCAAAGGAACTCCATAAATTACGCCTCCTCTCCCAATATTCTGGGCCATGCCTGGAGACCTAGATTTCTAACTCACTCTCCCAAGTTCTCCATTTCACCTTGAGCCCTAACCTAGTCACCCTACATATGGGCAAGACTGGCCTCCCTGGCACAGGTCTGATAGGGCATTACCTCCCAGGAGCCAGACTTTTATTTTTTATGCCTCTCTCAGACCCCAAGGAAATTGCAAAGAATTCACTGGGAAGGCCAACAGAGCACGTAAAATTAAACAAGAGAATTGATTCCAAAATTGTCTATATATGCATTTCAAAAGACCCTAGAGCAGGAGATGATCTCCTGGGTAATAAACACACAGAAGTGATCAATCTAGAGCAAGATGAGGAGTATGATATACCTCACAGAGTGCTCAGTGCACAGGGAATGTTGAGGAAGGGATTTGGTAACAAATGAAGCACGGTCTTCAACGGTGCCCTGTCTAGATGCTGAAATGCATTGAATTGGAATTGAACGGAAGGCAGTTTTAGTTTAGTTTCTCTAACCAAGGACATCTAGCACTGGAGGAAATGAGGAAGTGTCCAAATGCTAGTAAAGGCTGAACATGTAAATCAGTCTTGCTCTGTGCATTTATTACAAAAAAAAGCGACTGTAGAAGACATAGAAGAACCAGATTTGGAAACAGCATCTCTAGTTCTGTTTGGCTAGACTTGCCAAGCATAATAGGTTAGGAGCCATTATGGGTGTACCCAAGTAATTGCGCTTAATTGTTTGTGCAAATCAGATGATCTATCAGCAACAAGCCCAATTAATTAAAGGCAGACACACAAATCAGATTGAGAGGGAAGGAGGAGGACTGGGTGTGTTTCAAAATTAAGCCTGTGTTATTTTACTTTATTTTGGAAAGCCACAGAGAGAACACACCTAATAACAGTAGCTTATACAGAACATTCCACCAGGACATGGTAAGGGGATTTTTACTGGCCTTCCTAGGACCCTGTCAGTGGCTGAGGGTTCAGTGCTGGCAAGAGAGTGAGAGAGGAAACTGTCGTAGCAGGAGCAGGGCCCGTCTTCACTGGCAGAGCCAAGGGAAGGGAAGGCAGGTGGAGAACAGGCCTGGGGTGATTTGAAAATCAAGTGAAAATCAAGTTCAAGGCATTCTTAAAGTGGAACTTTATCTGGTCTTTATCTCGGAGACCTCAAATCTCATTATGCAGGATGGAGGGAACCGATAATTTTGAAAGACCATCTTTCCCACATTTCTGCCCTTCCTGGACACCTTTATAATTTTTAGAATATTCATGAGTCTTTTGTCCTGCCATTTACATTTTTCCTTTACGTTGGTAAACTGATTTCCAAAAGGGTTTTATGCTCCTGCCAGCCACCATCTCTTATATGAGTGCTTCACCCCTACACACCAATGTCGTCCATCAGATCCACCAGTCCCCGCGCGAGCAAACCACAGAAGATGCCATGCCCCCCACTTTCTCATTGGCCAGTTTTATTTTTTTAATTTATTTTATTATTTATTTTTTTTTTAAAGATTTTATTTATTTGACAGAGAGAAACACAGCCAGAGAGGGAACACAAAGCAGGGGGAGTGAGAGAGGGAGAAGCAGGCTTCCTGCCGAGCAGGGAGCCCGATGTGGGACTTGATCCCGGGTCTCCGGGTTCATGACCTGAGCCGAAGGCAGTCGCTTAACCAACTGAGCCACCCAGGCACCCTCACTGGCCAGTTTTAAAATATCCCCTTTCTTTTTCAGCCCATGTATCCTGATCTCCTTAAATATATCTCAGACTTGGCGTTTACAAAGTCAATTTACGATTTACAAACATTTTCTCCTCTACCGTCTTCCTATTCATAGCTGAAGTTCATCTTGGCTCACTCACTGGAGGCAGAGGAGAGATTGCCAGCAGGAAAAGGGACACCGAGATGGTGCCTACTTCAAAATATAAATATTTTATTTATTTTTTTTTAAGATTTTATTTATTTGACAGAGAGAAACACAGCCAGAGAGGGAACACAAGCAGGGGGAGTGAGAGAGGGAGAAGCAGGCTTCCCGCCGAGCAGGGAGCCCGATGTGGGGCTCGATCCCAGGTCTCTAGGATCATGGACCTGAGCCGAAGGCAGTCGCTTAACCAACTGAGCCACCCAGGTGCCCCCAAAATACAAATATTTTAGATGTGCTGGCAGGTTTCTAGGTAGGTTGATACAGACTTTCTTTCTTTCTTTCTTTCTTTCTTTCTTTCTTTCTTTCTTTCTTTCTCTCTCTCTTTCTTTCTTTCCTTTCTTTCTTTATTTCAAGATTTTATTTGTTTGAGAGAGAGAAACACAGCTAGAGAGGAAACACAAGCAGCGGGAGTGAGAGAGGGAGAAGCAGGCTTCCTGCAGAGCAGGGAGCCCCATGCGGGACTTGATCCAGGGACTCCAGGATCATGACCTAAGCTGAAGACAGACCCTTAACGACTGGGCCACCCAGGAACCCATGATACAGACTTTCTTGGGTTAAGTCAGGTCAAGTGGCTTTTGCTGTGAAGGCTTATTTGTGTCATTGCCTTTAGGGTCCACCCCGATTGCCTCTCTGAACTTCTGCGGTTTAACTCAGGTCCCTACCCCACCTGGTCTGGCCACTTGCCGCAGAGGGTGGCCCACTAACTTAACTACAGGTTAGTGATGGATGTGTATAGAGTGCGATGTCTCCCCTGACAGAACAAAAGCAGCCTAATGAGAGCAGTTGGAGGCAGGAGGAAGCTGGAATGGTGGGACCAGAGGGTGCAACATTGTCCAGGACCGCACAGGGGATAAAGATCCCTCTGACATGCATTTCTGTATGTTCACCCACTCCCAACCCTACATATTCTTCCCTAGTTCCCAAATGAGTTTGGGCCTAGAATCCATTTTCCGTCTCAAGAACCAGAGGAAGGGATGGTAGACCTATGACCCAAATGAAAGGGATTAATGAAGTTATGACACCGGATGGAAAGACTGCTTTATGGTTGAAGCCCAGATGAAGACACAACAGTATCTGAGAGTTCTTGACACCTTGATTGGCTGCTTATTTGTTTTAACAAGAGTTTCTTTCCAAAACCAGTGTCTCTCGTTCATCTTAGTTAGAATCTGCCTGAGGCAGGCCAGCTGCCATTACTTCCCGCCCCAAATGGCGGCTGGTTATCAAGCACCTGGAATGAGCCAAGCTGTGTGCTACCCGCACCCTCAGACAGATCTGAGTTTAACCTTGCCCAGTGTTTTTGAACACTCATACTACACCCACCATCTTCAACATTATGGAGACCTGAAGGCAAGCAGGATTTGCTTTATAAGTTAGTTCCTTTCACGGCTCGAGGTCCGGTCTATCTGGTTATGTGAAAAAGATGATCCGGTAGCCATGTATTGCTTCTAACCACAGGGCACCTCAGGAAAAACCGCCACCCTTATAAATTCCTGGCTGTTAAATTCAATTTGTGTAAACACTACTAGTATAGAAGGGGGATAAATAAAAGCCTTGGGGAGAGAGAGCTCTCATTCTGAAGTTCCACTTCTGCAGCTAACTAGCTTTGCCTTTGAATAAATGATGATGATGATGATGATGATGATGATAATTAATTGTTCTGAACATTTACTGTGCGTAAGATGTTTTCTGTGCATTGTTTCAGTTTATCCTCACAACAACCTTTTTTTTAAATTTTTTTTTTTTTTTTTGAGAGAGAGACAGGAGAAGAGTAGAGAGACAGAAGGAGAGGAAAAAAAAAGAGAATCTTAAGCAGGCTCCAAGACTAGCATGTAGTTCAATGCAGGGCTCGATCTCACAACCCTGAGATCATGATCTAAACTGAAATCAAGAGTCTGACCTTTAACCGACTGAGCCACCAGGCGCCCCAACCTCAACTTATAAATGAGAAAACTGAGAAAAGATCCCTCAGGTGATACAGCTGTAGTGGTAGAGCCAAGATTACTTTCAACAGGGTCAATTATTTCTAGGATTACCAACCATCCTAGTTTGTCTTGGGCTGGGGGGTTTCTTGGGAATTTGGACCTACAGGGCTAAATCCAGGAATGTCCTGAGAAAAGTGGGACTAGTTTGCCACCCTAATATCTTTGTGAATGTATTTTACCACAAACACCTGCTTCATCTATAGGCATTTTGTTTATAAATCTTACTAGCCATCACTTTGAGTTTCATTCATTGAATTCAGCTCTTTTCCTCATATTTTCTAAGTCACAACTTTGGTGGGTATAGATTTAGGTGTTAAGTTTAATTTGTGTAAGTTCTCCTCTTCTGATAGTATTCATCATAGTTTGAATTTTTTTTTAAAGATTTTATTTATTTATTTGACAGAGAGGAACACAGCCAGAGAGGGAACATAAGCAGGGGGAGTGAGAGAAGGAGAAGCAGGTTTCCCGCTGAGCAGGGAGCCCGATGTGGGACTCGATCCCGGGTCTCCGGGTTCATGACCTGAGCCGAAGGCAGTCGCTTAACCAACTGAGCCACCCAGACGCCCCTATAGTTTGGATTTTTAAAAAAATGATTTGTAGCTATTTCCTAGCTCATGTATGGTAAAACCAGCGCCATTCTCATTACTGATTCTAGGATATTACTGCTCATCACATTATTAATCTGATTGTTCCATAAACTTGTCATAACCGTAAAATGTTTTATTCTTGTAACATTCAATGGATATTATGGATTTTCGACTTTGCGCCAGGATCCAGTGGCTAATGAGACATAGTCCTTGCCCCCATAGTCCAGCAAAGTGAATTTTAACAATTAATTGTAGAGTTAATTATCTGATTTCATATTTGACCACTGCCTTTGGTCAATTGAGGACATATTGGGCCACCTTCCTCATGCATATAGTTCTTCTAAGGATTGTGACAACGGTGTGGAGGAATCTAGAACTGGCAAGAAAAGAATTGTAGAACTTGGGAGGACTGAGGCATGGCACAAGGCACAGCTGTGAACCCCAATGTCTTCTGACATTACCAGTAGTTGGAAAAGTGTGCCTGCCCAGAAGGCCCCTGGGAAATGACCCTTGTGCCCTTGTATCTGGGGCAGTAAACCCCCACCCAGGGGAGGGTATGTATTTGTGTATATTCAGGTACTAGGCATTTTTATTGTACCCTTACTATTGTCTTTCCAGTTAGCATGATCACTGCTGTATGGCACATGAAGAAACTGAGGCTCATAGAGGGGAAGCAAGAAAGTCACCAGACTAGAAAATAATAAAACCACAGACTAGAAAAAGCATGAACATGGGGGTCTTCATCCTAGATACCCTCAAACATTGAGACCTCCAGTTTTTTCAAGATGGGAATAATAATCCTTTTATTTTAGGATCAGTTCAATGAAAAACAACAACAAAAAGCTTGACCATGTGTAACAAGTCCTACAGCATAGAGTAAGTGCTCAAGGTAGAGTGGCTTCCTGCTGGCTGTCCTGTCTCTTCCCTTCTTCAGTTGTTCCCCTAGTATCATCTTAATCTCATAATCTCTGAGCTGTGATCTTTGATGGAGTAGAACACGCATAATCGGGCTGGGTTTCCCCAGGAGGCACAGAAAGTGGACATCTCCCAGATCCAGTGTTCAGTGCTCATTGCTCATCAAGCGAGGGACTGCCTGTTTGGGCCTGGGTAATCAGGGCAGCCTTCTTAAGGAGGTGAGACAGAACTCAGGAGAGTAACATCATTTCCTGACCAAACTGCTCGAACAGGAGCTCACATGGGATTTGTAAAGCATGCCAGAAAAATGTACACATATGATTATCTTGCAAGGAGGAAAAATATGTCAGCATCCGCCCTTGGGCAGTTTTTTTCAAAACTGAACAATAACCATAACAAAAAATGGTACTTAGCCTTAAAGCCTTGTAAACACACATATAGGATCCAAACCCAAATGAAAACAAAAACTAGCCTTTGGAGTCAAGGCCAGTGTAGATTTGGATGCTGGCTTCTGCATTTCCAACTGTGGGACTTGAAGCAACACCCCTCTTTCCCCAGCCTGAGTTTCCTTCTTTATAGAGTAGAAAAATATACCCTACTTTGCGAGGCTACTAGGACCGAGTGAGCCAACACATGTAAAGCACATAGCCCAGTGTGGCACGTGGTGAACTTTCATTATTTGACGTTTAATATTTCATGCATTGTGCCGGTACTGGAATGCTAGCTCAGCATTCTCTAAGTAACAGCTCTTTATACACTCCTAAGTTCTTTGTTGAAATTTTTTTTTAATATGGATAATGCAAAGGCATAAAGAATGAGAGAGAATAGTATAATGAATCCCCATATGCCCACCACCCAGCTCCAACCTTTATCATCTCACTGGCCAATCTTGTTTCATTTTTACCCTTTCCCTGTTCCCCAAACTTGGCATATTTTGAAGCAAATTTCAGACGTTTTATCCACAGACTTTGGAAGCGATTTTTAAGTCAACTTTTTAGTTCTCTCTTTGTCAGGGGGAAATAATCCAAATTCCTATTTTATGGATGGCATTTATTAAGGTAAAATTTGCATATAGTACAATGAACCCCTGTTAGGGTATAGTTCTGAGTTTGGACAGGCTCAGATTCTTTTGACAACTCTTCACTGCTGATTTCTCAACTTTTAAAAATCTGTATCGCAACACTAAGTAGATGAATGAACACACAAAGTAGTTTGTTGTCTATATTGGCCTTGACATAGAAGAAGAGGTAAAAGTCTCTCTCAGTGGGCCCCTTAATCACAGTTTATTATGACTTAGAAACCCAACACGTTTGATTGGCTAGAATGTAAGCCACCCAGGAATAGATTTATTAGCATCAAGTATAGTTTAGAGCAACTGAGTTTATGTTGATGCTTTCATTCCAAATGGCCCTAATAAAAGGTTTCTAAGAAGCTTGATTATTATTGGGTTTATTAATAACAAACCCTAAGCATGGGACTGCTTAGGAACTGTGATCAATCCAAATAAAAATAACTTTGTTAATTAAAAAGAGATGTTTTTCTGGTAACAGCTATACGCTCAGCCACAGAAACAAAGAACCAAACAAAAACCAAGTGTGGACGCCAGGAATAGTACTCCTTCCGTCTTTCTGGATCCCTCCAACAGCCTGGGCTATAGACCAGCAAGAGCGCCCTCTATTGTTCCCCAATTACTTTGCCATCTCTTTGTCCGGGATTTGGAAAGATGGCACAGTTTCCTGGCTGAGATGACGTCTGTGGACTACTTCATAAATTGGATAAATGTAAGAGCACCTTCCAGGGTCCCTTCTTTGTAACGCCTTTTATACAAGGACAATCTACAGCACTTGCCCAGGAGCTATCAAAACTGAATGTTGTGTTTCATCACAGTGAATTCTAAGTGGTCGAAGCTGTTGAAGCATGAATTTGGAAGAGCCTGAAACTCCAGGTCCTTACAGGACCTAGTTATTAATTCTTTCCTAACCGATCATCAATGGAACTAACCAACTCCATACAAACCTATGGGCTCATCACATCCTACAGAAGTCTAACTTTCAAAGCTTAATTGGCACAACCACCACGAACTTCCCCTTCTCAGCACTTAAAATCCCTGACTTTCTCTTGCTTGGAGAACGACTCAGCGAATGTCTTCACTGGCGAGGCTTCCCTTGCTTGGCAAGTTAATAGATTCATTTTTGTTTGCTAGTTATTGTCTTTGTTTCGGCTTATGTTAGTTTTCAGTTCTGGTGGTCTGTGTTCTATTCTTGGGCGTAAAGAATGATGGGTTCACTGAGATCGCCTCAATCAGCCGAATTCACCGATGTGTAATCTGTTAACTAGAAAATCTGAGGCCCCTTCTGCTCGGTTTGGTCTTCCCGCACTGTGGGTGAGTCTTGCCATCACAATCGAGCTCCGAACGTGTGCTTTGCATTCTTGCTGAAAATATTGTTTAATCTAGATTGGCTGACTGACCGTACTCCTGACTTGCTTGGCCATTGTGGCCTGCAGCCTCCTGTGAGACTTGCTTTTAATACTACTGTGTTCAGCAGCAGTTTCCAGGCTTGGTTTATTGTGTTTATTTGTCTACAGTTTGTCTCGAGAAGAGAAGCAAATACTGCCATTCCTCGAGCTGACCTAAGTCTGTCGTTTGGCTGAGGAAGGAATCCCTTCTATGTCTGTTTTTTGTTAAATATATAGACTGCCAAGTTCAAAAACAGTTAATACATCTGCCCCCATTCCCCAAGCTCCCAACATAAACTGTTTCGATTCCGCAGTGGTCGGACTTGCAGTTGGCTGTAAACTGTTCTTAATGCCACACGCCAGCTTATCTGGTCCAGAAAGGAGGAAACTAATCAATTAGATTAGGGATTCTTCAGTTCTATAGGAGCTCTTAAATTAATTGGTTTATACAGACTTAAAAGCACTTATACGAATTCAACAGAGAACTCAAGAGTTTCCAAAAATCAAAACAAATTAATTGCTAGTGCTCGAAATATTTTAGGTCTTTTGGAATATTCCCCGGTTGAGACTGTAGCTCTGACAAAGAAAGATTTACCCGGAGGATGTGATCTTGGTTAGTGGGTTAACACACTAAGATAGTTCATTCAGTGCTTTGAAACAGTTAAAGGCTTAATTATTGCTGCATAATTAAAATTAGAGAAATCTAGATAATCAAGGTGAATCTTTGGAAATTAACCTATTTTGATGACTTTTCTCTAATTCAATCACAGTGTAAAAATGTTAGCATAATATTCTAGTTCATGCTAGAAGCTTATTTAATCTGGATTTCCTGAATCTCCTATACTTGTCTTAAGCTAATATTGTTTTCATCAGTGTTTAAAATTACAAAAATGTAAAGGTACGTAGTTCAGTTAAATTGATAATTAACCGAGGTCCTCATAAAAATGTTGATTTTCATAACTTCGACCAAGCCACAAATTACATGAGTCTACCAAATTACTTTAACTATTGATGTGATTTCTAAAATGGCATTTTTCTGATATTTTTAATATGACTAGTGATTGTACTATTCTGAAGGATGACTTTGATTTCCAAGATATCTAATGGATTTGAAACCTTGAGAGTCAGCAATGAGAATAATTTTTATTTCTATTTCCTAAAGCAGAGAGGAAAATAGGTACAGAGTGATAATGTGTATCTGTGCCCTATTGCTGCTGTAATAAATTATTATGAACTCAGTATCTTCAGAAAAATGTCTTCTCTTACAGTTCCAGAGGTCAAAAGTCTAAAATCAAGGTATTGGCCAGTCTTCCTTCCTTCTGGAGTCTTTAGGGGAGAATATGTTTCCTTGCTGATTTCAGCTTCAGAGACCACCTGTGTTCCTTGGCTCCTTCCTCCAATTCTCAATGCTAGCAGCAAAGCACCTTTTTGCCCCTCTGACCTCCTCCCTCCCTCTTATAAGAACTCTGTGATTATATCAGGCACACCTAAATAACACAGGATAATCTTAACATACTCAGCTTAATTGCATTTGTGAAAGCCCTATTACCCATGTGCGGTAACATCGTCCCACGTTCCTGCTGGGATGTGGGTTATCTTTAAGGAGCTCTCCATCAGCCCACCATACATGCAATCATTTAAACTCATATTCTTGCCTGTCCATATTTTCTTTCTAGATGAGGGAATGAAGAATTATTCCTGTCTGATAAAGACTCCATTTTGCTTTTTGCCTTTTTATTTCCTTTTACCAAACCTGTAGCTTGTTTTAAATGAAGTAGTGACGGTTCTTTACTGAAATCCTACTGATTTACCGTTTCCTGAGGAATCCAAGAGGATAACTTCTGTTTACTGAGTATCCAAGAGGACAACTTCCCCTTGCTTTGTGACCAGTCTATTCTCATGACTCTTTTTGATAATGCTTTCCCCAAAACAAGGCCCCAAATTTAGACTCATAAAACTCTAAGGATGCCTTCAAAATTTAAAGCCTTTTTAGGTTTTCCTGGCTAGCCATTGGGTAAACACAAAGATCTGCTTTTTTGACTGTCTAAAAAGAAAACAATAAAATAATTAGATTTGAGGGCGCCTGATGGTTCCGTCAGTTGAGCGGCAGACTCTTGGTTTCGGCCCAGGGCATGATCTCAGGGTCGTGGGATAGGCCCCACTTCGGGCTCTGTGCTCCTTATGGAGTCTGCTTCTCTCTCTCTCCCTCTGCCGCTCCCTCTGCCCCAGGCCCCGGACTCTCTCTCTTTTTCAAATAAATAAGTAAATACATAAATAAAATCTTTAAAAAAATAATTAGATTTGTCTAGCATTCCTCAGATTCTAAGTGACCCAAAATTATTGTGAGAGCTTATTTTTATTCACCAAACTCTTTGAGCTTGTTATTTTTTCTCATGGAATTCTAGGGAGTTCCCTTGATTACGTTTCTGTACTGAGAATGGTACTAGCTGCACTTATAAGACATATTCATGGAAATATATTTGTTTCTGATTGGTCTACAATGAATACCCTTATGTGTAAGAATGATACTCTCCTGATTAATATTCAATAACCAGTTTTTAGCACAACACCACCAGCTCTAATGTCAAAAATGTTTTAAAGCAGTGAAATGTATGATTTTGTTGAGGGTAACTTGTTATTTCACAGGAAATAATTAACAGTGTTTTACTTATTTATTTTTTCTTAACACTTTTGGGGAGATCGCAGAAAATGTCCTTACGTTTGTTGAACTCACTACACTATTTTCCATTAGACTTTCAGGTATGCTTGGTTATAATGACACTTAGATGCCCAAGAAGTTTACTTACCATATCTACTAAAGTGTGGAGTGATGTCTTTTGTGACTTTATGTGTTTCTGTTAAGGTAATATTGCCACCCAAAGTGGGTCTTGGGGAGAGTCTACCATCTTCGTAGAGTTGGTTGGGTTTGTACCCACGCTGGGGTTTCACCAAAGGACCTGCCCGTGCAAGAGCAAATGTCCCAGAGGAAGGAAAGATACGAGCTCTATCACCTCGTTCATGGGCTTCTCCCTCGGTTTGGGGTTCCTGATTAGAACACTGCATTAGAAGTTGTCCCTAAAAATGGCCATCACAACAAAGGAAATTGTCCATAAGGTGTCTGCTGGTCAAGCTCAATGGTGAAAGCCTTATGCCCTTGCTCACTCGCAATGACGTTGGACAGTCAATTCACTTTGGGTTATTTACTGACCAAAACAAGGCAGCATTTGTGTACTGGCTAACACTGCCCCCCCATCCCCCTTTTCCCCATGGCATTTGGATTAATGTTTCAGGATAAGTCAAGAGGTTCCTATATAAAATTCAAGAACAAGAGATTCCTTGTCTAAGGTGGGATGGAGAGACCAATGGAATCTTTCCTCATGACTTGTCTATATAAAGGCCTGATTAAAGAGCACTTTAATGTTAGTTGTGTTGTGCCTAATTGTAGCTGTTGTCAAGTATGTTGTTAACAAGGTCTTAAGCACTGTTGTGTGGCCATGCTCCTGCTGTTACATACGCCGAATCATTCTGTATCCAGAGGAGACGTAAGGAAGTGAGTTTAGTAAACACCACGGAATGGCACTGAAACCATGATGGTGGTGTAGACCTAAAAAAGTGAAACTTTGTCTATCTTATCTCCCGAGGAGGACAACCAAGAGGAGGGTACCTTTCATTTAGAGCAGGACTTACTTAGGCTTAAAACCGAATGCCCTGCGGTTGGCCTCACACAGATTTAACTGGACCCTTATGTCTCAGACCCATTGTGGACATAATGGGAGACTTCCTGTAACATGACATCAGGACTTGCTTTAACCAGCTGTGTTCAGACCATGGCCTAACTCCATCATCTCTGGAGTGCCATCCTCATTGCTAAATCAGACTCACTAGCAGGAGTAACCCGTTTCTAGAACTTACTGAGAACTACTCCCTGTATCTCATCCCTGCTGTATGCTCCCTTGACTGGCGAGTTTCTACACTTAGTTTTATCATTTTCTTTCTTTTAAAAAAGATTTTATTTTTATTTATTTGACAGAGAAGAAACACAGCTAGAGAGGGAACACAAGCAGGGGGAGTGAGAGAGGGAGAAGCAGGCTTCTTGCCAAGCAGGGAGCCTGACTCGGGGCTTGATCCCAGGACCCTGGAATCATGACCTGAGTCAAAGGCAGACACTTAATGACTGAGCCACCCAGGTGCCCTTTTAATTTTCTTTTCTTTACCTCTGGTGTTTCTGTTTTGTTTTCAATACAAGGGCACCTAGTGTTTCTCAATCTAAGACATCCATCTAGATGCATATTCTCCGACCTTATGCAAATGAAATTAAAAAAAAGGGGAAAAGCCAACTTCTGGATAGTTAAGGTTAAAATTCTCCCACACCTACATACCTGAGTCCCTGTGAGTGGAAAAGTCTCATCTTGGTTTCTCCCACTCTACCTCAACAGAGTTTCATTAGCTGTGTTATGAAATAATAAACAGAGCTATGAAATTTCTTAAATGTCAACTTATTTTTTATGTCACATTTATGATTTTTGCCACATTGATATAGGATTTTTTTCCTTTAAATTGACTAATTTTTTTCTTAGCTTTCTTAATTTAAGAAAACAAGCTTTGTATTACTATTGTAAATAGAGAACAATATCATAGCATAAACCTAATTTAAATGTAAAAATAAAAACCTATATGTTTTTTGAATAAAGATTTGCCTTTGTACTACCAGTGCCATGCTGGGAAACTGTTGTTATCTAAGGGCCAAGGCCCCTGGAGGTCTGAAACCTAAGTCAACCATCCCAACACCATGGGTTCAAAAGTGGATTAAAAGCCAAGCCTCCAGTTGCCCAGCTTACTTCCTCCACTGTCCTCAAGCCTCTTTTTCCACTAGCATTTCCCTTTTATACCTCCACAGATTAAGCCCCCTGGCTCAACCCTCTTTCCTTGCTCTGTGTCCTCTTTGGACTTGACCTTAGAATTTGGCTTCCCAGCTTCCCTATTTAATTTGACAGAGAGAGAGAGAGATCACAAGTAGGCAGAGAGGCAGGCAGAGAGAGAGGAGGAAGCAGGCTCCCTGCTGAGCAGAGAGCCTGATGCGGGCCTCGATCCCAGAACCCTGAGATCACGACCTGAGCTGAAGGCAGAGGCCTCCATCCCAGGACCCTGAGATCATGACCTGAGCCGAAGGCAGAGGCTTTAACCCACTGATCCACCTAGGCGCCCCCAGCTTTGATTTTTGATGTTTTTTGTAGTCACTAGAATAGGGTTCTGTGGTTGCGAGGAACAGAAACCCAATTCTGGCTAGGTTAAACTAGAAAGGTATTTAATGAAAGGATTGGGGGGAGCTTGTAGAATTAAATGAGAAACTGGCAAGCTGGGTTCTCTAAAGGGTAAGAACCAGGGATCCTATGAGGATCAAGGGCCCAGCAATTCGGGGACAATCTCTTTAGGAGACACTGTCATGGTGCTTTGCCTCTTCCTCTCTTCTTTGTTTGCGGTCAGCATCAAGATAGGATCTGTGTTTGGCTAATGGAGCATCGTGCCCGGCCTTTGGGGGGGGGGGCGGCAAAAATACTGCAGAATTCCAGCCTCAGCACACAGGGTCAAGTCACTTTGGGTGACTCTCTTCACTTCTGTTAGCCTCAGTTGTCTTATCTGTTAAATGACACCTCACGGGGTTTGGAGGAAATAGTTATGAAAAGCAAAAGCCACTTTGATCCCTAGTAGAGTGGATATAAGCAAAGCGCTTGGAGCCACATGAATCCGGGTTCAAATCTTGATTCAAATGTATACTAGCTGTGTGCCTGGGAGATTTATTACATTTCAGTTTCCTAACCTGTAAAGTGGGGATAACAACAGTATCTACCTTATTATAATTAACCTTACATCTAGCACACAATAGGTGCACAGTAGCATACCGAAGAGGGAAGTAACAGCTGCGATAATAACTTCAGAAGTCATGATGGTCAAGTCACCTTCTTGAGGGTGGGTAGTGAAACCACACCTCCTCCCTTAATTAAATAGGACAGTCAGGAGAAATCTTTATCTCACAGCAAACTTCTCGCAAGAGAAAGGAAGCCCTTGGTATGAATGGTGGCGGTGGGTCTTGCCTCTGTGTAATCAGTAAGGCTTTGCCCGCTCCAGTCTCCCGTCTCTTCTGGAGCCTGGACTGTTCTTGGCACATCCTTTAGAAAAGCCAGCCCTCCTTTCTTCCTGTTGCAAATTGCATGCACATTTCTGCTCCCTGTGACCAGCCTCCATTTCTCAACCAGTCTTTGCCAGCGTCCCCCTTTCCCTCTCCTAATGAGAACGAGTTGACTTATAATTAAGGTCATATTTTATCTGCCGGGAAAGGCAGTGGCTGGCATGACTCGGGTGCTACAGCCCCGCACAGCGTTCCTCTGGTGGATTACCCCTGTGTTGATGACCATCAGTTGTTGTTTTGGGCTAAAGATAGAAGAACGGTTTTGATGGCTTGAAATTAACAACCGGATTTATAGCTTGTAAATAGTTCTTGTGGTGAGATTTCCTTCTCTGTTCTAATCCCCTCTTCCCGTTCAGACCTCATTTACGAATCCCTTGCCAAGAGTATTCTTCTCAGAATGGAAAAACAAGAGTTTTTCTAGTGTACAAGTTGCTTCTGCTGAGAAGTCCGTAAGTGGCCTGCGTGGGTCTTTGATGTGCACTGAGTCCACTCTCGGGGACCAGCTCCATTGACCCGTGGCAGCCCAGCTGCCTGCGTCCCCCCACGGTGTTAGCCACTCATCTCTCACTCTTTTCCTGGCTCAGAGAAAAGAAAGCTTCTGACCTTTTATTATGATTTTTAATCTATCTTTTAACATAATGACCCCTACAAAAAGACAGGTGGTGTTCCCAGACACCCTGGCTGTTCCGGTGATGGAGGAGCTGGTTTGGAAAAATGTGAACTTCCTCCAAACCACGAAAGTCAACCTAGGCTGTTAGAGAGTTACGGAGAAGCCTGGCTGACTTTGCCCGTTTTCAAGTTACACTTGCTTCTCTGGCTCAGACTACTCTGCAGTGAGAAAGAAGCAGAAGTCGCCAGAGAGATCCCCTCTGGGGAAGGAAGCTTCCCATTAGAAGCAAAAAGAGAGAACAATCCATGTCCAAGCAGCGTTCCGGTTCATCGGTTCTGAGACTGGCGGATGGGCCGTGGCTCAGGAGCAAACTGGACCAGCTGGGAAGGAGGGACCCTGAGTTTGCTTTGTCCAACTCACACAGCCGCTGCGCAGTTGGCAGAATGACTCACCCCCCCAAACCGGTGCCCCGGGGGTCGAGCATGGGAGACACTCCAGCCCGACTTGTCATCCACAGGAACGTAGGAGCCCTCCTCTTTCTGCTCCCTCCATCTCCCCCAATGTCAAACCAAAATGTTTTAGATTAACATCGGGGTTGTAAATGTGAACGGCATGTCAGCAAGCCTCCCGGACAACATTATTTAGTGTGTTAGCACTGAACGTTTGTAGGGGCTGTACATTGTACCGGCACCTTCCTCAGAGTGACATTGACATCACCGTGCTGCACTAGGTTAATTTTCCCATTGTGGACTGATTCACTGGGCAGAAACCACAAGTTCACATGCCAACGCAGCGCACTGAACTCCACGACCCCTCTGCCGCCAAACTGAAAGTATATCGTTGTGTTTTCATGCAAACAAGCACTGGAAAGCCGTTAGCTTTTATTGAGTTCGATTTTTATTTTTCCTTTTCATGACAACACGACATTTAATGATGCTGGACATAATTTGCTCTTGCTGTAGCATTCTCATGTTGGAATGCACCCGTTACAGCCAATCTTTCTCGAGCTCCTCCACGGGTTGGCCTGCACTGAGTGCTTTGCAGAGATTTCATTTAATTTTAGAGCAACTTGCCGGAGCAGGTGGCATGGTCCCCATGGAGCTAAAGGGAAAATGGAAGTTGAGAGAGATGAGGTAACTGCTCAACGCAGAGAAGAGCCAAAAAACTATTGTCTATAAAAGGCAGATTCCAAGAGGTAGTGTACTCAGTGCAAATGTTATTTCTGCTCTTCTTATCTCTGCAAAGATCCCCCTTCATTACCTTTCTGGAAATGTCTCTGAACAGCTTGCTCAGGAGAAAGGGCTCTGAGGCTCGAGACACCTTGAAAGAATAGAGGCCATGCTGACCCCTTCGGGTCGATCCTGCCTGTGGCTGAGACTCAGGCTTCAGCGCTTCGGGCCTGCGACTTGCGCTTTATGGTCTTCCTTGAGTTCAAAAGGAAGAGATGGCCAAGCCTGCCCAGCACCGGGGAGATGTGAATGGGCTTCAACAAACACGAACCCACCCACCAGGCCTTCCACTGATGATTTCAGCCCAGCCCAAACCAAATGCTGCCCTTTGAAGCCTGCAAACTTTTCCTCATTACTCATCCCTTCTGATTTCCAGCCAACTTTCCACCATGGACGGGCCTAAGGACCAGAAGAAAAGTGCCTTCTTATCCTCAGGGAGGAAGTATCCTGGAGAGTTGTAAAAACGCCTCTCAGGAGATCCCCCTGCTGGCTTTTCAGATCCACCAGCTTGAATCCTTAGGGAAACATCCAAAAATTCTAGGCTCTCCTCCAAATGGAAACTGAATCCCCGATCTTTGCAACTGTGTCCGCATGCATTTCAGACCACTCGCTGTGAATTTGGTTGTACTGTGGTGTGAAGTTTTGGACTGTTGGCCCATCATAATACTTTGGTAAAATATGAGATTTCATGCTTTCAGATTACTGTTTCCACATAGCTTCTACCTCCCAGATGCCCCTGTCTTTCGGCAAGTCTTTGTAAAAACTGTTCCGCAGAATCAGCAACATTAGAGCAGGGGTTCAGCTGCCTGCATCAACTAAGCACCTCCATGTCCAAAACTCCAATTCGAAAATGACTTTATTTATTTATTCATTTATTTTATTATGTTATGTCATTAGTTCGAAAACGACTTTAAAAACAAAGAAGAACTAACTACTGGCTCAGGAAGATGAAAGGTCGAGTAGTGGCAGCAGATGAGGCTTGATCCAGGTGCTCACAGAGTATCATTAAGGCTCCTTCAGCTATATTACTTGGCTCTGTCTTTCAAGACGTCAGCTTCATCTTTGGTGAACGCGGTGGCCTGTAGGAGTCGCAAGTGGCTCCCCTGCTTCAGCTTCAGATGTAGGAGAGGAACTTCCTACCAAAGGATCCGGGAGAAGAAGAGTTTCTTTTGGTAGTTCCTGTGGAAGAGAGAAAGCCTCACATCTTGGAAGTCCATAGCCAATGTCTCCTTTCCTCTAGTTTATGCTGATTGTGTTTTGTAACCTTCGTCAAATCGATTCCTATGGTCAAGAAGAGGACATATATTCACTGGCTTAGGGCAATGTCCCCCAATGAGGGACATTCTGGAGCTGGTATGGGACTAACCCCAGTCAGTTCTCACAGCTGAGGAGACGGGGTGGGGTGTAGAATGTCAATGGAAACTTGGGGCACCGTGTCCAAGAAGAAAAGAAAAGGGTGAGCCTGGGAAGGCAAATGAGAAGTGTGCAGATCGTGCTCGCTCATGCTGACATTGTCTGGATTGGAAAACAGAGAAGGGAAGAAAGTTGCCCAAGGTGGTTGAAGCCATCCAGTGGCCTCCCATTGCTCAGAGGACAGACAGACCCCAAGCTGCTAAGAGGACCCTTTGTAATCTGCCCCTCCATCCTCCCTATGAAGCCCTCCCTCACCTGCTCAGTGCTCCAGCCTTGTAGACCCTCTCAGTTTCTTGACCTTGTCCACCGCCTGCCTGCCCTTCCCATGTCTGCTTCCTCTGTCTTCCCCTCTCTACCTCACCAACCCCTGTTCATGTGTCCTCCAAGACCACATCCTCAAGGCCTCCCAAGCAAGTGTTCTTAGCTCCTTCTACCCTGTTCCCTTTGTATGCTTCCCTTAGATGAGCCCACTCATCTGTTCCTTCTAGCAAGTGTTAAGCAAGTTCCTCCTATGTGTTGGGCCCCATTTGTGTGCAAGAAAGGTTTGGTGAAGCTGAGAGGCTGGGCCCCTACTGTGTGGCTCCCGCGGGAAGCAGGGCTCCCTAGTGTAGCTCATATCACAGACTCCAAAGTGCACCAACCAGAGTAATTTGTGGAAGATTACAGTTGAGGTTCACCCTCCGCTCGGGACTCTGGGCACTGTTACCACTGTTACCAGACCTAGAAGTCTCTGTGTTCTGGGCTCGATAAAAAATGCATGACCCCGAGGTCAGGCCTTGTATGTCTAGCTAAAGAATTATACTCAGGTTTCCTCTTGTCCCACCCTCGGCACTCAGGGCCAGTCTTACTCCCCAAGCCCTCTGCCGGCTCCTGAATTCATTCCTGTCCACCTAGGCCACGGCACTGGCCGAAGCCTCCTCAGGTCTCTTGGGAAATTGGAAATGTTTCGTGAGCTCCTGGAGGACAGGGGCTCCTGTCTGTTTGTGAGTTCCCAGCACACGGCGACGGGTCTGCAGGTCGGGGTTACCCCCCAAACATTGGTTTGGGGAATAAGGGGTTTCCTGGCCTCCGCCTGCTTCCCCAGCTGGGCCCCTCTCCACACTGACTTGGGGTGAACTTGTCCGTGACGGGGTCACCTGGCGAAGGAGGTGCTGAGATTTCTTTTATAGCAGAGGAAAGTCAGACTCCAGGAGCTGAGGCCTGAGGTCATGGATGGAAGGTCATGCCATGGAAGATCCCGGGCGCCACCGGGGCCTTCTGGTGCCACGGTCAGCCGCTTGTTCCTACGCTCTCTGACCTATGGCAGAGGGCCTTAAAGCCGGCCCGGGGCTTGGTGGTGAAACATCAGGAAGCCAGGGAGCGCTCTGGATTCCGTGCAGAATGCGAGTCTGTGCACACACGTCTGCAGCAGGGCGATCCTAGCTTTCATCAGATTTTCAAAGCTATCCGGAACCAAAAACCATTAAGAGTAACTGGCCCGGGGATATTTTCTTTCTTTCTTTTTCTTTTGACTGACACAAATGCTGACACACCAGTGCCCCGCACCAAATCGTCTTAATAGTGGGTTTCCCGCGGAGCAGGGGCCCCTCTCTTCCTGGGGCACCACCCGGCCGACCGCCCTTGGCGTCCACGGCCAGTCCAAACAGCGTCTGCTGCCTCTGTCACATTCCTGAAGAATCTGAATATTAGAAGGAGTTGAGGATACAATGAGGTAAATTTCCAGACAAGATAAATACAGACGGTAATATAATCCTTACGTGAAGAATAAGGCTACTGTCGGAATCTCCATGCTAAAAAAATTTACTGAATTACAGGGGCACGCCCAGTTGGAATTCTGGTTTTCACAGTCTCTTTGCTTGTCAAACTTAATATCAAGGAAAATAAGCTAATTTGATTTGGCAAAGGCTCATGCAATATGGAATTGATATCTGTGGCAGCGACCTTTGATGTTTTGTATAAACAGTGTTTTCCCTGCTGTGGAAGCGGGAGTTGAATAATAAACAGCGTCTTCCCTTCTCCACTCCCCTGCTCCCCCCACCCCCACTGTCACCAGTACCAAAAAAAAAAAGGAAAAAAAAAAAGGTAAGAAAATAAATCTTTTCGGCTGCGTGCAAAACTCATGGAGGCAACATTTGTTGGCTCATTTCTTGACCTTGGCACTGACATTTTGGGTCAGTAATTCTTCAAGGGGTGAGGCTATTGTCCTGTGTATTGTAGACAGTCTAGTGGTGTCCCTGCCCCCCCCCCATAGTACATGCTGTTGGCACCTCTCCCCTGCTCCAGGTTTGACAACCAGACAGGTCTCATGACATTACCTATTTTTCCCCAGAGGCAGGATCCCCCTAGTTGAGAACCATTGCCATAAAGGTAGGAAAGCTGGCACAAGGAAATGTCTTCTTTTTCCCCATTTTAGGCATTAGTCACCTTATCAGGGTCTTCTGCCTTGAGGCTCGGTCTCATGGTGCTAAAGTTGCGCAGGTGTCCCTGGGGAAGAACCTTCTGTGTGTCGCTCCTTGCAACTTCTTCTGCTACCAGAGGCTTTAGGCCTGCCTGCTGCACATCTGCCTGGAAAGAGGCCACTCTCAGTCATGCCTGACTGCTTCATCACATGGTACCTGGGACCTTGTGGTGGTCCCTCTTCCTCAACAGATTTCCAAAGTTCAAGAATTGCGCAGTCCCTTGGATGCCCATTTGATGCTCCCTTCTCTGTGTCCCACCACATTTGGAAAAGTCTCATGGTTAAGAGTGTTTCGCTGGAGTCAGGCAGGTTCAAGTCCATGATGCTCTGGAATTGGCTCACACCAGCTCGTGAAAGCGGATTGTTAGATCTTTAGGAATCCTGTGAGCCATCTGCAGTCACCTTTGCAGGTGAATGTGTCCCAGGATGAGAGTATTTACACCACAGAAATGGCAGAGGCCACACATCAGAGTTCTCCGGCCCCCTCCCTTGCTCCCCCAGCAGTTGAAGTATTTACTAAGACACCACTAATTCAAGTCCCAGCTTGAAAGTAGGAGAGTGGACACCACTCACTGCTCACCCAATATCCACTCTCCTTATTTCTTACTCAAGGAATTCCAGCTTTGTTTAGCCTGGCAATGAGTCCATTTATGTAACTGCATTTCCTGCCTCTCTTGCAGTTAAGGGTGCTCAAATGACATGGTTTTGGCCAGTGGCATGTGCATGAAGTTTACTGGTAACGCTTCCCAGAAAACTCTTTCAAAGGGGTCAGACTCAGTGCCTGCAACTTCTCCTCATCCTTTCCCCACTCCTTGTTTAGATCACAGACACCAGGCTGGGTGTGGAGCTGACGTCTTGCAACGGCAAGGTGACAAGTGAGAGGAGAAGGTCACACACGTTGCTGAAGGAGAGGAGGCGCCTGGCCTTTGATGGCACAGCCTGGGACTCCTGTCCCAGGCTGCTGGTTGGTGGCCTTCAGTAATATGCCCTTGAATGTGATCCCTAACTAGGATCCTGGGCAAGGCAATTTCACCTTTATTAGCTCCAGTTTTCTTATCTGTAATATAGAAATAAGGAGAACCGAACCCAGGGGATTGGGCCGGGGGTTGAATAAGATAATGCACGGAAAGAGCCAGCCACCGCCCCGCCATGTGGGAAGCACGAGTGCATGCAAGCTGGTAGGGTCCTTATCTCCATGGCAGTACGTGTCACCCTGGCAGTAAGTCCATGCTTAGGTCTGTGTCTCTTCAAGCACAAGGGCCATGTCTCATTCACTCTCCATCCTCACTTTCCATGACATGCTTCCATAATCATGAATCAAGTTCCATTGATGCAAAAGGGTAGGGTAGAGATAGGAGCTATTTTCAAACAAAGGATAATTAATTTACCTTTTATTTCTTGAGTAAAACTCATATCTCGAGCTTTCCCTTTAGCACCAATGGGATTCATTGATGCTTATTGAGCACAGTGTTATATTTTGAACGCAATAGCTCAAAAATGAATGAAATGTTTACATCTCCACCTGACCCTAAGGAATTTGTACACATGTAGGGAACATAAGACAGGACTCTATCTGGCTGTGATGCAGGGAAGGGAAGTGTGAGGGTTCTCACACAAGGATGAGGAAGAGTGCTACGGGTGGGCAATGGAAAGGATGGGAGGTAAAGAAAAGGCTTCAGGGGAGAGGAGGCATTTGGTACAGGCTTTGGGAAATGGTGCGTTGGGCATCCATTGAGAAGGCGCCAGGAGCCTCACAGATCATCACAGAAGAGGGCTGTGCAGTGGGAAATCCTGGCTCTCATCCTGGGAACGCGACCAGGGAGAAGATCGGAGAGTTGTGCTGAAGGCATCTCCTAGAGGTTCTGACTGCCTGGAGGTTCTGAGGCATGTACCTCTCACTCTCCAGGGAACAGGGAGTCACTGAAGGTTTAAGAGATCTGTGTGGCGTCAGAATTAGGATTTAGGTAGCTTAATGCAGTAGTCATGTGGAGATCAGTTAGGAAAAGGAGTGGGGAGGTAGGAACCCAGTGAGCAGCTGTTAAACAGATGAACCAGGCATATTCTGTCCTGAAGTCCTGTGCACGTCCCTGGGAAGGAGGGAGAAAACTTATGGGGCAAATGCTGTGTGCTGGGATGCTGAGCCAAGGGCTTTCCCTGCATTCTCTCATTTAATCCCGAGAAGAATCCTGAGAGTCGAAAACATCCTCATAACTCAGAAAGCAGCCAGCAGCCAGGTTATCCCACCTCTTCTGTTCTGGGTCATCCTGAGGCCCAGGGAACAATCTAGACCCCACATTTTCATAGCCAACTGTCCTGGGGCATGTACCTCAGTTCCCCCATTTGTAAAAAGGGCTCCAAAAGTATTACTTATCTTGCATAGGAATTGGGAAAAAAATAAATAAAATAATGCATTTATTTAATGTAGTATCCCTCTGCTCATTCCTTGGAGGTCAAGGTCGGCTCTTAATGTAACGATGTACTCGGGGGAAATCCAAAGCCATTTCTAAAAGTTGTATGAATTTGTAGGGGGCTTAGAATCTCATGATCACCTCCCTGTTAGCAAGCGCTACTTTTTCCTGATTACAACTTTTAAAATTACCTCCCCCGCCTCTGAAGCTGGGGAAGTACTATCCATGCTTTCCTGCTTCCAACAGCTCCTATGGTTGAGAACCGTCCCCCAGGTCAGAGTAAGGACCGCACGCCATCAGGCAAAGGGATCAAGCGCACCCTTCTTCACTCTTCTCTCCTTTTTCTCTCCACCCTTACCTGACTGAGCACCTTATTGTGGGAGCGAGAACAGCAGCCTATTCCTTTCACCGGTTGCATCCTGGAGAAAGATACATATTTCTAATTCTGTGGTTTTCTTTCCATCTCTATTAGCCATTGTAACTGCTTAATTTGCCAAGTTCCTGTGAGCTTCCTATTGATAATTGATAGATTGCCCCTTCCTTTCCCATTTCCTCTATTAGTTATCCCAGGAAGTTCATTTGTGCTTTCTATGTAACCCAATAGGCCAGAGAGTCCCTGGCCTGTTTGCTGGCCTGCGTAAGTTAATACTATCCAGAAGCGCAGGGGGGAGGCCAGCGGGCCTTCGGACCAGGAAGCTATCCGGTTGCACCCCGGCAGACCCTTCTTCATTGAGACATCTTATAGCAGAAGCATGGGGACTTCCCCTTGCTCTAATGGCTGTGTGTGTCTGCCTAGGGAGATCACGGATGCCAGGCCTGGCTCCTCCTTGTAGACCGTAACCCCAGCCTGCTAGCCCAGAGCTGTTGTAAGGTAGGGGTGGGCATGTCTTACTAAGAACACTCTATGCAAGAGCTCTCATTTCTCAGCCTTCTCCAGTTATTCTTTGTTTGTTTTTTTTTGTTGTTGTTGTTGTTGTTTTTTGTGTTTTTTTTCTTTTTCCTCTTCCCTTCTGGGTTTATTCAGACAAGAAGCTTTTACTGTAAAGCAGTGTCTCTAGGTAACATTTTGATTTGAGGCTGGATTGGTACCAGCAATCTGCCAGTGATTATAGACTCTTCTTATTTGTCTGGCTGTTTAAGACAACTGAAGTACTGGAAATCTGGGCATTGAGTTTGGAGGCAAAAATTTGGGAAAATTTTGATGATTTAGCATAAAATGTAAAATTTTTGGCTTCTCTTGAGATATTGGGAAAGACTTGGTTCACGTTCCTACAGGGAAACCAGGGAATCAGCTGAGAAGGGAAGACTCACATCTCCTGGGGTTCACCCTCCTATTGATCACAGCTCCCAGAAATGAGCAGGTAATGGTCTTATACCTGAAACAAGTCACTCATGCATTTGACCTTCTGGTTCCCTGTAGGTAAGTGAGTTTTAGACCCCTGGTCTATACAACACAAATTGCTCTTCCAGGGAGTTTTGGATTTGGTGGGACAGTTGTCAGATTTCTACTTGAGTTGATTTCATTCCATGGTGACATAGTCCTAGTACCCAATCCCTAGCCCAACAGAAAGGAAATTCCTAGCCTTCTCCTCTATTCACTTTATGGACTTAAAGAGGAGCCACTCTCCATCAAGCCCCTTGCTAACGTATGGGAATCTGAAGATGAGTTACAGTTTGCCTGCCTCCCCACCGTGGGAGATGAGTGCCCTGAAGATAGGACAGGACGAGAGCTTGTCTGCAAGGAACCGTTCCTAAACCCTAGCATCTAGGGTAGTTCCTGGCTCATCAAAGAGTAAAGGAATGAGTGGCACAGTCTCTGTCCTGAAGCAGCTCACCATCTGTAAACACATGATTGTAGTGTCCTGTGATAAGGACTATGGAAAGGGAAGAATGAGGGACTATAGAAATGACAGGAAGGAGTTCTAGATTGGGGAAAGGTCAGCAGAGGCTTTGAGAAGGATGCAGTGACATATAAACAGGGACTTGAAGGCTGAGTGTAGTTGGTCAGCCACAAACAAGGGGACAGGTGTTGAGAAGTAGAGGGAACAGTATGTATGGATCAGAGAGCAAGACATTCACGCAGATGAGACATGGGTGGGGCCCCCTCACTAGACTGCGGGTTCCATCTTCTTTGCCCTGTACCCTCAGAATCTAGAATGAAATAGACATTGAGTCAATGTCTGCTAAATCAGCACATGAAGGAAGAAATGCTCTAGCTGTCACTTAGACAAGGAACTAAATCAAGCTCAATGTCTTTGCCAGCTGAGGCTGACGATGGGGAGAAAGGGACAGATCCGAGGGTGGTTTGGAATTCGTAGTGATAATAAAGGTGGGTGTCTTGGGTGAGCGTGTGTGGACAGCCTCTGGCTTTAGCCTCTCCTGAGGGATCACACAGGCTCTGTCATGAGGATCCCAATGGATCCCAAACCCAGTCCCTGGGATCCTTCCAGCTGAATCTCAGAAACACCCTGTCTCCTCGGGCATTCTTCAGCTGGGCCATGGGTTCTGGGCCATCTGTATTCAAAAGGTGATCTCAGATTTTCCCCGATTCGAACCTACCAGCCCAACTTTAGATGCTGGTGGCCAAGTGGATCAATTGGTATCTACCATGTTATTCTTTCTCACTTGTGGGGGATGTTTTATTGACTCGGCCTCATGCTAGAGGCCGGGGGTTGAGAAGAAGAGGGACAGGAAACATCTTTTTCTCTACTGGGATCCCTGAATATCTCTCTCTTTTACTCGGTGAGTTCTCTGGGACAGGCATTGTCCCCAAGTATTTTCCATGCCTTAAGCACATTTATCACATCTCTGGAAGGTGAGGGCTAGGCTGATGGGCCTGCTCTACTGCACCCTATAAACCAGTCCTACAAGTGTCCATAGGCCCCAGTGGCTTCTGAGGCCATGGCTGGGGAAGAGAGAAGAGGTACTTGCAGAGAAATGACCTTCCTTATCTGCCTTTATCATAAACCTGCCTCCGCCCCTCCCCCCCCCCCCCCCCCCCCCCCCCCCCCCCCCCCCCCCCCCCCGCCTGGAGAAACTCCGTCTTAGGTCAGTGCCTCAGCTGCAGACCCTGAGAAGGGCTTCTGTTGCAGGTGATGGATGGAGGGAGTGCTCTGTCATGAAACCTGGAAAGGGCAGAGGCAGCAGGATAAGGCAGGGGAAGACGGGCAAAGGGGTGGTTTCCGCAGCGGTCTGGCTGGGTTCAGATCCCACGAGGAGCTGCGGATCGTGAGTGACACCACAGAGGTTATCCTGCCCGAGGGTGAGGGGACAGGACTCTAAGTCTCCGTCATCAGTCATGTCTGAGAGCGGGTACAGGACCACGACGCTAGCTTGGGGGGTGAGCCGCTGAGGCGGCTCTGATTAGCCCTGGCTGCAGCAGTAGGCAAGGGCCTTGGGGTGGGGAGTGGACCCAGCCTCTGCTTCACACATTTACAGTCAATGGGAGACAGAGAGCTGGAAGCTGGCACGCCTGCGGATAGGGCCAGCTCCAGATTCCAGCTCCTCCACGCCCAGCAAGGTGACCTGCGGCAAGGACTTCATCTCACACAGCCTTGATTTCCTCTGCTGTGAAATGGGGATAATAGCAGTTTTTGTCTTCCAGAATTGCTGTCAGGATTTAACAAGACAATGCAAGTGAGGGGGCTTTGCACATTCCTGACCCCAAGTGAAGCCTCATGTTACCCATTATTAATCCTAGTTTTTGCCACTGCTGCTTCTGTCCACAGGCCCAGAGCTGGGAAGGGTTCTGCCCAACTGGGGTTCCGATCTTTTGCTGAAGGTTTGCTTAGTCCTTGGAACCACAAAGGCATGTTTCCTCATTTAAGACATATCTACCGGTATGTATAGCATGTATGTTTTTAAAAGGAGCCTGGTAACCAACCTGATTGGCATTTGGCAGGTCGGGGCCCATCCTTGGGGTCTGGAGGCTCCCAGGAGCTGTTTGGAAGAGAATGAGCTCGAAGAGTCTTCACCAAGCAAGCGTGTCAACAGTCAACACCTTCTTTTCCATGTGAACATAGTGCAAATACAGAGCCATAAATTGCCTGCAAATTACCCCATGGCCAGTTCTCAAAGAAATGTTAGGATAAGCCTCCCTCCTAAAATTTTTAGCAAACTTTTGCAATGAGATATGAAGGTCATTATCATTATTATTAAAAATTATTAACTTTAAAAAAAAAAAAGGAAAGGAAAGGCTCATTCCAGAGGGGTCGATTCTGTCTCATCTTTGTGGGGTATTCTTCCAAATGGCACATCTATCTCCATTCTTTCAAATCAACCCAGAATCTGGAAGTGGGTCAAACTCAGAATTTTCCAAGTGATGTTTATGGAGTCCTGCTGCAGGAGAGAGAGTTTACTAAGTCCACTGTCTGGTTTAACTTCTTGGATCCATGTTTTCATAAGGACTATTTACTCACAGAAATCAACACAGTTCCCTTGGTGTGCCTTGCTTCCCAGCAATGATTACTGGCCTTCAGACTCAGCATCAGGAGAAGCTGGTGGGTTACCTGATTGCTGCCCAAAGAAACAAGATTGCAGGCTAAAAGGTGTGTTAACTTTGTTGCTTTCCATTGCATTCTTTGCCATTGCAGAAGAGAGAGGGAGAGCAGAGAGAAGTTCTAAAAAATGCTAATTAAAAAATAAAATTTGCAATGAATGCAAATAATCCGTGGTAGCAGAAAGCAGATCAGTGATTGTGCGTAGATGGGGGAAAGAGAAGGGATTATAAAGGAGTATGAGAAAACTTTTGGGGGAAGTGAATTTGTTCCTTATGGTTTCCCAGAAAGCGTACATCTGTGAAAACTTGTCAAATTATGGTCTTTCAATATGTATCATTTATTATCTGTTGGTTATGCTTCAATAAAGTCGTAAAACAAACTAAATCACATTTCTTTTTTTTAAATAATACCTTTTTAAAATGAAACGGCTTCAATGTTCCCAGCTTGAAATGTAAGAATATGAAATAGGTCTTTAGTTGGAAAAAAAAAAAAAAACAGGGAACTAAGCGTTATGGTTAAAACCTACGTGCCTCTCACAGAAACCAAGATACCCTGACCCTTGATGCATGGATAAACACCCTGAGATGTTGCCAGGCCCTGGAAGAGCATTCAGGCTTAAGAAGAAATGAGCTGTCAAGGCATGAAAAGACACAGAGGAGACTTCAATGCAGATTACCAAGTGAAAGAAATTGATCTGATGTTAAATCCTGTATGATTCTGTCCTACTATAGGACATTCTGGAAAGGGCAACACTACCAAAGCGGTAAGAAGATTGGGGGGTGGGACGAACAGGTGCAGCACAGAGGAATATTAGGGCAGTGAAATGACTGTGTGATTTTGTAAGGATGGAGACATGTCACTTACACATTTGTCAAAACCCATAAAATGTACAACACCAAGAGTGAGCCCAAGGTAAAGTGTGGACTGTGGGTGATAATGAGGTGTTACTGCAGGTTTATTGATCGTGACAAATGTACCACTCTGGGGGAGGGGACTATGTATGTGTGAAGGCTGGAGGTGTAGGGGAACGCCCTGTGCTTTCCTCTCGGTTTTGCTGAGAACCTAAAACTGCTCTAAAAAATAAAGTCTTACAGACAAGCAACCAGACAAAAACAAATCCTTACGTGCCTTAATCTTTCCAATGCCAGGAGTTCTTATGTGTCGATGTAGCCTCAGCTGTGAGTATTTGGGAAAGCTAGGAATTGTCCAAGTTCGCCTGAAATTGAGGGGAAACATGTTGAAGTGCTCCCCAAACCTCTTCAGTTCTCACTGGGTGGCTGGTCAGAGGAAGTGGGCAGATGTTCCGGCCGGACACAGAGACCGAGGTGTCCTCCAGAATCCCGTCTTCTCTCCGCTATCATTGGTGGCACCATTCTTACAGCCTGGTCCACGTCCTCCTCTCTAACTTGCTGCTACAAACACAGGACACACACACACACACACACACACACACACACACACACTGATAAATACACACAACCATGAGTTTTTATTAGAAGCAAAATCTGGCTATTCTTCATGAATTCAGCCATCCATTCATTTATCCAGGAACTCTTTGCTGAGCACCTGTTCCCGGGAAAGGGCAAGGAACTGGGTGGGTGGTCAAAATAGACACAGGGCCTGCCCTCAGGGACCTTACATTCTAAGCAGGAGAGACACGGTAATCAAACAACTAAAAATGGGAGGTGAAATACAACTGGGGTAAGTGTTATAAAGCGGAGATAAAGGGCTGTAAGAACAAATAACAGGGAAATCTGGCTTATTCATAGAGACAGGGAAGAAAGGTTTCCCTGGAGAAGGGACAAGTGAGGTAATTTGAAAGCAGGATAGGAAGTAACCAGATTAAGAAGGTCAGCCGAAGTAGTTCAGAAAGAAAGAATGATATGTGCAAAGACCCTGTGTTGGAGGAAGCGTGGCAGAATCAAAGAAGTGATTAAAGGCCCTTGTGACTGGTGCTCAGAGAACAAGAGGGAGAGAAGCCAATAAGGTGACTAGAGGCTAGAGGACATGGGACTTTACAGACCATGGCAAGGAAATGTCCACTAGTGATTTCGCTAGAAAAACACATCCTAACCCCCCCCCAACAAAACAAAAAAATACCTTGATCAAACAAAGCTAAGTTTATTGGAACTGCTACACGAAAGGAGAACATGACCTTGACAGAATTTTAGTAATGTCTCAGAAGATAGAAGTCAGGGGAATCTATTTATGGACCTTTAGGGCTAGGGCTTGATGATTTTAAAGCTGGTTTTACCAAGGCAGAGAATTAGCTGGGATTAGGCAAAGTTTATGACACAGGCTTGATGGGGCCTTGGATGTGTGAGCACCGTGAAGACAGGGTCTGAAAGTGAGTCTTCCTGTTAATGTTACTCTTCATACCTAAACCATCCCAGTTGGCTCCCAGACTCACCGTCTAGTAGTAGGTGTTTTTTAGAACACATAGCTAAGTTATCTTTGCTTATTCTCTGTTTTAATTAAAAATGGACAGCAAAGTACCTCCGGATTTGGGATGAGTACAAGAACTGGGAATGACGCTGTTCTCAGTTCTGAGGTTTGACTTTGTCCTAAGTGTAAAAGGAAGCTGTGAATGGGTCTGACAGTCCTTTGACCCGCTGCCCTTGTGGGATGGGTCACCATCACCACGCCGCTCTCTCTCTGTGGTACTCAGTTCCCATCTGTGCACCGGGACTGCAGGAAAAGATGCTGCAGAAGGCTGCGGCCCATGTTGAGGTGCTCATCTGTGCATGCCCAGTATGGGGCACAGTTGCCAGGAGGTGCTGTGGAGCAAAGCAACCCTGTGTTCCTTGCCCTGCTCCGCCACTCACCACTTCTGAACCTCCGCCCATGCTCCAAACCCTGATCTCCAAAGTGAGGATCAGAACACTATGGACTTTGTAAGGATGGTTCTGGGGAGTAAATGAGACGTGTGTGTACATTGTTGGCACTGCCTGGCACATGACAGGTGCTTGAGTGTTAATTACTGCTGTTGCTTTCACATCTGACTACAGAGCGGAGGGCTCTCAAGGCCCCTGTGCTCATTCCGTGACCCCCTAAGGATCTGATTTGCTGAGGGTTCTCATCATCCAAATGACTATGATTCTGCTCTTCGCTCTCTATTCTTTTTTTTTTTTAAGATTTTATTTATTTTGAGAAAGAGAGCATGAGTGGAGGGGAGGGGCAAATGGAGAAGGAGAACCAGGCTCCCCACTGAGCAGGGAGCCTGATATGGGGTTCGATCCCAGGATCCCGGGATCATGACCTGAGCTGAAGGCTTAACCAACTGAGCCACCCATCTTCAATCTCTGTTCTTGTGTTTGGCCCAGAGCACTGCTTCCTGATTCCCACATAAGACCTTCACTACCTTTGAATTCCTTCTGGGTGGTGAGTCTTAGCTGTCTCCTTGTGCCAGTCTTTGCTCTAGGTCAAGGGTGCAAAAAACTCGAGGGCAGGGAAGGTGTTCCTGGTGCTTCCTTTCTTCACTCAGTAAGGAGAGCACAAGGGCTCAGATCATTCCAGTGACTTGTACTGAGACCTACCCTGGCCAGGGCTGGGTGCTGTGCATATAGGAATGGGGCAGACACAGAATTCTTGGGGGAACCCTGGAATTAGAGGGGAAGAGCCCAGATAAAGTCTTGTGGGACACCATGAGTGGGTGTGTAAGGTACAGACTAGGGATTGATTCTAGCCTGGGGCACTAAAGAAAACACCAAGAAGTTGAGGCCTGTACAGGGTTTCTCAAAACATGCTTATGTATTATTCTTTTAACCAGTAAAATGTGCAAATAGAAAAAATTGAAACAGTTTCAAAATAGTTTAGAGTGAAAATCAGTTTTCCCACTACCCCTCCAGTATCCCACTCAGAAGCCCCTACTTGCACATATAAGCTCAAATCTTGTATATGTAAACTTATCCCCATAGCATCCTATACAGTCCTTTACCTAGTTATGCAGCATGAGGGTCACGCTCTATCTGGTGTGTGTCGGTCTCCTTTATTGTTACTATGGTAATTCCTTGTACATAATCAGCCCCTATTGATGGACAGAATGGCTGTTTTCTTTTCCTTTCTTTCTTTCTCTCTCCCTCTACCTACCTTCCTTCCTTCCTTCTTTTCTTCCTTCCCTCCCTCCCACCTTCTATCCCTCCC